>PVIR01039344.1:0-13992 GCA_004026965.1 Petromus typicus
AGAAAGCAGACTATTAGTTGATATGAGGATAAAGAAATGGTGAGTCATAGCTAATGGGCTTATGGTTTTGTTTGGAGTGATGAAAGTATTTGCGAATTAGGTGGTAATAGTTGTATAACTTTGTATATAAAACCATTGAGATATACAATGTTATATAACTGTATTGTGAATTATATCTCAGTTAAAAATAATGTGCTTAATAAATAATTCTTAAAAATTTCAAGATGATCCAAATTGAGAGTATAACAAACTATCACAACCAAGAACAACTTAAGGAAATCTGACCACAAAGTGAAGTTTGATATCATGGTTGTGGTCCTGGGTCGAGAAAGATATTGGGCAAAACTGAGGAAATCTAAACAACATATGGACTTAATAAATGTATTGCTGTTGGCTCATTAGTTGTGACAAACCATATTAATATGTTAATAACAAGACTGGATGTAGGTATATAAGTACTGTCTGTACCACACTGTCATAATAAACCAGAAGTGTTCTAAAATATTTACTCAGGAAAAAAGCATATGATGGAAAAAATGTATTTAGACTCTTCAATAATTGCCCATTAACTTCTACATATAAATAAAAGCTTGAGGCTCCTCTACCTTTAGAAACTGGTTATTTCCATACGTGCACCCATGTTTATAGTTAAAAGTTGTAAATGAGTTGTAGTATGTATTGTTGATATTGTGAAATAGAAAATATTTAAAAGGAAAGAGTATAAGGGTAAATAATGAGGAGAATATGAATGTGGTAATATTAAAGAAAAAAGAAAACAAAGATTGTGTATATAGGGGGTGAGGGGATGCAGGGCAGGGGGAAAGGGGAAAAAATGAGAATCAAGTCATGTCATATTCTGGTACAAACTCTTAATGTTGAGTGTGATTATCATGTGTATTCATAATGTACCAATAAAGATAAGAACAAAACTCACAAAAAAAACCCAAAACCAAAAACCCAAAAAACAAGTTAAGTTTTGGCCTACCAGTCCATTTTCAGCCAGACCTGGGTTAGTTCTTTGCAGACGCCAGTGTAACAGGAAGCACTGAGAGAAGAATGTTCCCACAGGCAGGAAGTCCCCCTCGCAGGGTGTTCACTTCCCACTGCCTGGTCCAGCACTTCTACAGTGTCATCAGCTGGTCTTTGGACAGCTGGCATAGGAAGGTGGCACACTCCTTTTGTACATGTTTACCGAGTGCCTATTATATCAGGTGTTTGAGAGAGACCCAAATGAACCCAGTGACAAAAACCACACATTCAATAGCAAGTTACACATATAATTGCTTTACACTTATGATCAGGAGTTGAAGAACAGCATTCTGTGAGAGCATATAGTAAAATATTTCCTGGTTCAGCAATCAGAGTAGGTTTCCAAGGGAGTGTGGAGTAAACTGAGAGAAAAGACTAGTGGGAGAATTTCAGGTGAGGGGGGAATGGCATGGGAAATGGCTTTGGCAAGTTCCAGAGTCTGAAGAGGGCAAAGACTTGGGAGGAACTGAAAATAACCCTGAGGTGTGGGAGGAGGTGCCGGCGTGGGTGATTGGAGGGGGGAGATGAAGCTGAGGTACAGGAACATTAGGAAGTCATTGAAAGCTGTTAACACTGGTGGTATTTTGATCAGATATATGTTAAAAAGCAGACTTTGTTCAATTTAGCGACTTAATAAGATCTTGTTTTGGAATAAAAAATGAAAAATAGGCTGAAAATGTAGCTCAGTGCAAAGGTCCTGAGTTCAGTCTCCACTGCCACAAAACAAACAAACAAACAAGCAAAAAACATATAAAAGCAAAAAGAAACAAAGGAAAAACCCCACTTCTAAGTGCAAGGTATAGAACAGATTTAAGAAACAGTGGTTAGTGGAGTGTGGGGTCCAGTGGACACTCAGGCAGGTAGTGAAGAGAAGCCACGTGACTGGAGAAAAAAATTAGCAAGTAGAAACAGTGGGATAGTAAGACAGCTGATTGAAAGGAAGTGTAATCTGTAGCTACAGATAACAAATATCAGGTAGGTATATTTTTTAAAATAATAAATAATTCATTAAGAAAGCAAAAGATAAAACAGCTAACTAACCCATCAACTCTAGATTAAATGAAAACCAGACCCAGGTCTGAAAAAAAAATGTCCAGATAATAATAAGGACACTATTGGTATATTTTTAAAGGCACAATTATTCTGGTAACATAGACAGTGCAGTGTCTCCAAAAGCCGCCTTGCTCTTTATCAAACCTTATAAGAGGTGTCATCCAGGATTTGTGTCTTGTTTTCCACTCTTCCAGGGGTTGGAGAGTGGTGATGTGTCGTCTGAAGTTAGGCTAAAGAGTGTTACTTTGAAAGGAACTCTCTGGGGAGGCCTGGCTTAGTTGCCCAGTGGGATGGATTCAGGTTGCTCTCCAAGCGAGGGTACTCAGTGACAGCACAGGCCAGACAGAGGGTCAGCTGTGACCCCACAGACAGACCCACAGCCACAATACTCACAGCTGCTGCCTGCCTGCATTACAAAGGTGTCTTAGCAAAAGCATTTGGCTGTCTGAAATATAGCCCTTGCATAGTCCTCAGACTATATTTTACAAGTTCATTTCTAACATGCAGGCACGCTTTTATGGCATCTGGAGCATTTTGCTGAATGATTTGGTAGTGCACTGTTGACCAGACAGCACATTTCCAGATTTAGATTATAAGAGAAAAGCAGCAAGTGGTAAGTTCAGCTGTGGGTCAATGGGTACTTACTCTACAGTTCCCTCCCTGAGCCCTGGGCTACTTTATCCCATGGGGACCAATCCTGTAAAGCATATTCAACAGAGATGGCCCTAGGTGTTTTCTTTTATGACTGTTAACCACATTCACACTGGGAATATGCTGTTATCACATTGTAAACATTATTCTTAATATCAGAAAGAAAATTGGGGGAAGTGTCAGAATTGGTGTGTGAAAACTGGTAGAATTGCCAATGGATGTTATTACTTTCTGAGCATTTATGAGCTGTAGGAAGTAAGTACAGCTTGTAAAACAAAGGTAGTGAAACATATTAACCAATGTTTATTAAGTTTATTTTAGACTGTGTGTATCTTATATATCTTAGGTTGAGGCCAATGTTGGGGTAATTTGGAGGGAACATATGTTATTTGCTGATAAATACCTTTCCGAAAGACCTGAGAATACATACATTCCTCCACCTGGATCAAAGATGTCCAGAGCTTTTTTTTTTTAATTGAAATCTTTATTGGTACATTACATATACACATCATGATTGCACTCCATAATGGGGATTTGTACCAGTATAAGACACAACTTAATTCTCATTTTTTCCCATAGCCCTACTCACCCTACCACCCCCTATATACCCAGAGCTTTTAAAGATATGATCACATCTAACACTTAAAGTTTGTCTAGTTGTCTAATTTTGCTTTTAAGATGGAATGTTAATCATTGTAATAGTATTACTATATGAAATCTTAATTTTAAATGGAAGCTGTCCACAAGTTTGTCTTGAAGTTCCTTATTGTCCTTCATAATTGCTTTTTATGACTTACCCACACTCTGTCTATCCCTTAAAACTACCTTTTTTTTTTCATAGCTAGCTCAGATACAAGATCTGAGTGATTTCTTGATTTTTTTTTTTTTTAGTCAGGGATGTGCCCAGACAACACTGACTTGTGTGTGCCGGCCCATACTAGCATTCTGAGCTCATCAGACTCAGGAGGTGAGAAGTAAAGTCTAGTCTAGCTAAAAAGGTCATGGGTAGACTAACATCCAAGGTAGCCATTTTTGTCATGCTCAGGCTTAAATGATGAAGAAGCCAGTTGGTAAAGGAAAGAAATTGAACTCATATATGGAGAGAGGTACGATTAAAGAGAGACAGAAGAGTAACTGCCTGTGATCTCGATAGTTTCTGAACTGAGTGTAGACTCTGCATCTTTTAACTAAATCTATTTTTTCCCTGTGGTCACCAGAATAAGGCTCAATTTTTACAACCAAAGAGAAATTATCCTAATTGATGACATCTGCTTTGTGGCTGGCAAATGGTTAAATCTGGAAAGAAGTTCAAATTTAACAGGGAATTAAGCTGAGTCACAAAAATTGGTTTTAAGTCATGGAGATTATTTTTTTAAAGTTGCTACTTTTGGTTACTAGGGAGCAACTGAGACATTCTACTTATCTAAGAGATATCTACCTATGTGTGTTTTGTCTCATCTTGGGGTGAGATTTCCTTTAAAATAAAATGCTTACCCTTTGACTTCCCTAAAACAAAACAACTATGAGAAACCTACCTGCATCCTCTGCGGTTGGATTGAGAAAAGGGGGGAGGTTGTGAAATGAAGCAGAGAATGTGACCATGTGTCTGATGACTAAGATGGAACCCATGTAGGAGTTGAGTCAGTAATAACATGCCTCTTACTGCAGCTCAAGTTGCTTGCAAACCCCCACGCTTTTTAGCAAATATTATTTTGAATGTCAGAATGCATAGAGCTGTTCTCTAAGGTTGGGCTAAATTTGACTCTGTGGGAGAATAAACCTAGAATTCCAAATGTGGTGATCCCAACAGAGTATGTGATGCAAGACCAATTTTCCACTTGTGCCGGATAGGTTTTTCAAATCTCACACAGAAATGAGAGATGCCAGACGGGGTGTTGACTTGCTCCAAACATAAGGTAGTAATTTAGGTTTTATTTTAAATAGGCATTAGAGTCTGGGTAATCCACAATTTTAATTTAGGAAGGAGCCTGGGAGAACTGTAAAAGACAAGAGCTAGGCAGCCTTCTGATGAAGAGTAGGGACAGGAAGATGAAGATGAGCTTCAGTCCAATTTGAGAAGATCTACTTTGTAGTAATCTGAAGGAAAAAACAAATGTGTATCTTAAGGTGGTTCTGTTCAAAGAACCGAAGGAAATTCTGGGTGTAGAGGTTTGAAGTAATAGTTCTTTCTTTAATATGAAGGTGACAGAATAAACTTTAATGATTTAAGCATTATAAACTGACTTTGGTGTTTAAACTTACTTAGGGTGGTCCAAGAGAGGGAGCTGAAAGAACAGTTTGGAAGAAAAAGGTCAGAAACATATATTTCATTTCTTTTTAGACAGATACAATAGAACTTGGCATTCATTATGCAAAGCTCATTTGTCCCATGAAGAATTCTCCCCTGAAATGCTCCTCTAAACAACATATTCTTGCTTCAAGTTGAACATGTGATTCTGGCTCATTCTTTTTGTTAAAAGTTGATTTAATGGTACCTCTTATATATACATTATGATCACATTTAACACTGAGAATTTGTACCTGTATATGACACATCTTGATTCTCATTTTCCCCCTTTTCCCTGTCCTCCCTACAACCCCAGTCCCTGCATACATAAGCTTTGTTTCCTTTCAGCTCATTCTCTTGAAGAGGATGTGTAGTAATTTTGTTGGACAAGAATTTATTGAGTGTTTAACATATTCCAGGTATTACCTAGACAGGTGAGAATAAGGCAGTAAATAAAATAAAGTCTGTCCTTGTAGATATTCTTCCTAGTGGAGAAAAGCCCAAGATTAAATCCTTGGGTTTAGCCATGGGGGCTCCATCTGAATGACCCAGTCTAACCCTAATTCCTCTCCAGAGGCCCTGCCTCTAAACACCATAGTCAGTATGTGAGTTTAAATTCTCTTTATACTTGGTATTGACATATGACATTGGGGATTGAATTGCCTTCATACAGTAGGACAAACCATATTTGAATCATAGCACTTATTGAATTACTCAGTTGTGGGTATGTTAGCCTTTTCTGTGCATTAGTTTCCATATCTGTAGAATGGTCAGAAAAAATTGTACTCATTCCCATAGGGTTGTTATGAGTATTAAATGGAGGCAAATTAATGTAGAAAGTTACAGTAGCTATCTAGGTGTGGTGGGCACATCTATAATTCTAGCTGTCTGGGAGGCTGAGTCAGGAAGATCAAAAGTTCTATCCAGCTGGGACAATTTAATTAGACCTCAAAAAAAAAAAGTAGGGGAGGTAGCACATTACTAAAGCCCTGGAATCAATTGCAAGCATGGGAACCAAAAGGAAGAAAAGAAAAGAAAGAACTACAGCATCAGACACTACAAGAGCTAAATATTAATGAGTATACATCAGAGTAAGTGAATGAGCATTAGCTGTGTCCAAGAACAAGGAAGGACAATGAAAACGTTCATGCTCTAGTCAGTCTGTCTTAGGCCAGTCCCTCAGCCAACACTATTGTGTGTAGAATTCAAAACTGATGAAAAGACAAAATCCCAGCAACTTTCTTTTAAGCCTTTAAAAGAGAAGTCCAAGTGGAAATGTAGCATAGAAATAGATTTGTGCAGTATTTTTGAGCAGAGATTGAAATGAAATATGAGTACCTCACTTCAAAGTGATACTTACGCATATCTGGAATGGATGCTAATGGGAAATATTGGTTTTGCTATGTCTGTAGATGTGATAGTGTTTGAATAGAAAGCCATTTGCTCATTCTAGATGTTTCTAGACTGCTTCTTTGAAATTTTCCAATATGATTCTGATAGAAAATGGGTACATATTCTTTCATTTTGGAGCAAGTACTTTTTGGAACAAGGACTGCATAACTGATGAAAATGTCACATTGGTTCCCATGGCAATTCATTTATTGCTTTCTTGACCCTGTGTCATCCAGGAGTGTCAGAAACCACATGGTACTTCTGAGCCTTACAGATTTTGCCTTTGGGTCTCTGATTTAGCTGACAGATGTTAAAATACAGACCAAGCCAGATAACTCCCCAGCGACAACACAGATGCAAAACCTAAAAAGTGCAATCATTTCAGCTTAGAGAGGGATTATATTGATATTCAAAAATTTCCCTACTGATAGCCTTTTAATGTTTTTCTTATAGGCTAGTATACCCTGGGTTAGAGGAAAGTTAGTCTCTTTCCTTCTAGTCGATTTGATCTCTTACCTGTATCTCCAAGAAAATAGACAAATCCAGAGCTCAGGACACTGAAAGAATATTGGCAATGACGATGGACTCATGTCTCTTTTATGGCTAGCATGGCTCAGACCAAGGAACTTTTGGCTCTGAAAAGAAAAGAAAAAGAGATTTGAAGAGCTAGATAAAATTCTGTTGGTGCTGACCCCACCATTTCATGAAATCTGAGGCTCCTGGTGACTTTTCAAGACCATAGAAAGGTGTAGCAGAAGCAGCACCGATGGTGGATCTCCTGGTTCCCAGTCAAATCTTTCCCCTGTGACTCCTGCTCTCTCATGAGGCCTCTGTACAGCCTGAGGTTTTCTTTTAAAGCTGATTTGAGGACAAGGTTCATAGAGGAAGCTGCAGCAGGTAATCCTGTCTTGAGTATATTTTGCCTCAGCTGCAAACCATCCCCTTTCTCTTGGAACGTGCTAGCCAGGAACATGGTTGGATTCTAGGCCTCATGTGATAACTTGAAACTGTGAATTGATAAGTTAAGAAACTGAGGCTCAAAGAGGAGATGTGATTTGATCAAGTTTCCACAGCCAGTAAGGAATTCAATGAATAAATATTTATGTAGTCCTCAGGATGTGCCAGACCTATGAAAACTGCTGGGCAACTTGACTGAAAAGGAGACCGATGTGGTTTTCTAGGAAGGATTTGTCACCCTGTAACATCACAGAATGAACAGTGCAAGTGGAAGCCATTTTGTGAAGAACCAAGGAATCCTGCTGGACAACTTGACCTCACTTGATAGAATCAGGACCAGACTTGAATCTTCTGTTACCGATCAGGATACTCTGTTTAGATCTTACTTACTAGAATTTTGGTGGAGATTTAAAGCTAAGGAAGGAGATCTTTGAAGTGATGTTCCTACTTTCCCATTTTAGATGTTTGAATTAATATTTAAAAAAAACTTTATGTAACATTGCTTCAGTGATTCTTGACTTCTTCCGTCATTTTTGGGCATACTACCCTGAAGAATCTGTTTATATTTTGACCTCAGCACAAGCCACCCTCAGCAACTCGTAGGGCTCATGGAAGAGTAAGAGCCAGGACACCTGTGAGGAAGAGCTGTATCTAATTGCTTGAGGAAGCAAACTTTGATCCCTGCCCTTCCGTGTATGACATTTGCCAGTTGCCACTCTTTACCTTGGTTACCATCTTATGTCTTGATAAGATGTCCCCTTCCTGCTTACCAACCTTTCCCCCTATGTTTTATTTCTTAAACTTTGACCTTTCTAGAGGACAGGCGTTTTTCTTGCTCGGAAGGAGTGTGTCATTTCTTTCCCTGACCATACTCCTTCACACACTTCTGCTCAGAGCTCACCCTTTCTTATCAGCTCTGCTCTCTCTTCAGCCCCTACTGTTCTTGTACACCAACTACAACTGGTTCTGTGTATGGTTATATTATTAAAACAACTTGTTCTTCTGTCTCTTTTCTTTAGGTGAATCCTCCCTTTGGTGAACTGAAGAATTAAGCTCCCTTTTCCTGTAAGGCTTAGATTACTGAGAGTGCAGCTGGCTGCTGGCTGGGCAGATTGGATCCTGCTATTCAAAGGCAGGTTAGACAGCTGAGGCAGAAGGATCTAAGCTGCAAGTTCAGTTGTCTGAGGCAGTATTTATTATCCATGTGACTTTTGACTGGACTTCAGTTTCCTGCTCTATCCATGTGTATGAGACCACAGGGTCCTCACCTCAGAATCTCATGGTGCAATATCTGGAAAGATTCCCTGGATGAGCAACTAAAGTATTAAGATTATAACATAATGACCCAGTCTTAGGCACTTTCAAGTATGAACAGGGCCAGGAAATGTCATTGAGGTATTCTTTTGAGTTGAATGTGGATCTTGAATCACTAGATACAAATTTTGGTCTTTGTCAGGATGATGACAGTACTGAGTGACCCAGAAGACAAAGGAAAATGGCTGTGAGCCGTGACAAGGGAAGGGACCTGCAAGGAAATATATCTTGAAAAAGTTTTAATGATACATGAAATAGTTGCCACACCCTGTATGCACTCTATTATATGCACACACGTGTATGTGACAAAATACCTGAGAAAACCAGCTCAGAGGGCTTTGAGTTTGATTTCTGACTTGATAGATTTTAGTCCATGATCAGCTGGTTCCTTTTCTTCAGCCCTGTGGTGAGGCTGAGGCAGAAGCATCACATTAGAAGCACATGGTAGAGGAGCACTGCTCACCTCATGGCAGCCGAGAGACAGAGGAGGGAGAAGAGGCGGGAAAAGGGCAGGAACAAAACGAACCCTTCCCAGCAGTGGCCCAGAGACTTGCTCTATCTGGTGAGGTCCCATCCTGAGTGGATGACTCCGCTGATGAAGGTAGAGGCCTCAGGATTCTATCAATTTCCCAAAGCCCCAGCTCTGAACGCTGATCCACTGGAAACCAAGCCCCCGTTATATGAGCCTTGGGGAATGTATCCTTTCCCGACCATAATATATATGCAAGCACATTGTGATATTTCATTTTATTGCATTTATTGGTACATTTTAGGTACAACTTGTGATCACATTTATCATGGAGAATTTAAATGTGTACTTGATATATCTTGATTCCTATTTTTCCCCATTCCCCTGCTCTCCCTTCTACTCTATCCTTCTTTAAACATTAGCTTTGTTTCTGGTTTTTTTTTTTTTTCTTACTTTCAGTCTTTTTCTTTCCTTTCTCTTTTTTCACCTACCCTCTTCCTTAGTTTCCCTTCCCCTTTGAACATTTCTTCCTATCTCACGATACTTGGTGTGCATTTTGGTCCTCATTTACACCTTCAGTTTCTCACACTGGAGAACATTACTATATTTTATAGGAAAAAATTTATTTTGGAGACTACACTGTCGAATGATTCACAATATTAATTACAAATGGTGAGTGTCCATAGTCATCTCTTCAGGGTTCAGAACCTCTGAAGCCCTTAAATCATCGAAATGGGAACCTTCTTTTCAACCCAGAGTGCTGGGCTTTGCCTCGCACATCTTCGGTCTGTCTCTGCCTTCCTCTTGCTTTCCATGTTAGTAGAGACACGTTAATGTCTTTCCACTGGAGTGCTGGGATAGCATGCAGTCGTGCACACTGCCGTCCTTCCTTGTCTGTACTTTGGCTTTCTGAAGTTTCAGTTTTCTGTAGCTGACTACAGTCTAAAAAAATTAAATGGCAAGTTCTGAGAGCAAAAATTCTCAAGCTTTAAATTATGTGATCTTCTGAGTAGTGTGATAAGATCTACCCCATCCTGCTTGGTCCACGAACTGGCTCTTTGGGCAGCATGTCCACGCTGTACGTGCTAAGAAGTCTACTGGGCACTTAGTTCCCTTATCTGATTGATGTGAAATTTCAGTGCTTACGTTCAAGTAAAAACCCCACTTTACTTAATAATGGTCCCAAAGTGTCAGAGTAGTTATACTGGCAATTTTATGACAGTATAATTATATTTTTAAAATGCATTCATTATCTTTCTTATTGATCTCTGCCAAATTTATAAATTAAACTTTATCATGGGTATGAATGTATAGGAAAAACATAGTTTATGTAGGGTTAAGTACTATCCATAGTATCAGGCCTCCACTGAG
Organism: Petromus typicus; assembly: GCA_004026965.1. Classification (NCBI taxonomy): domain Eukaryota; kingdom Metazoa; phylum Chordata; class Mammalia; order Rodentia; family Petromuridae; genus Petromus; species Petromus typicus. The sequence goes on from PVIR01039344.1 coordinate 10,524, forward strand.
AGTGGGCTTGGAATGGATTCCTGGAGGTAATGTGGGACTGTTTTATACTTAAAAAAGGGTGATTACATAAAAAAAAGAAACAAAGCTTATATATAGGGGGTGGGGGGTTACAGGATGGTTGGGGACAGGGGAAAAATGAGAATCAAGTCGTGTCGTATTCTGGTACAAACTCTCAAATGTTGAATGCGATAGTGATGTGTATTCATAATGTACCAATAAAGACTTGAATTTAAAAATAGGAAAGGGTGATGCCTGACTTTGAATGACTGTCCCTCTATATGAATAAAACTCTGAGGTGAGAGTAAGGTGAGGTGTCTTTAAGTCTTACCTAAATGTCGTTTTTCTACCATGAAGGAAATCACCACTGCCTTTTGGAAGCTTTTTAAAGGCCAGAGACTGTGATCCACTCTGACCATGTATTCCAGGGAATTGAAATCTAGTACTTGAAGACATATTTATCTATCCATGTTCCTAGCAGCATTGTTTACATCATCCAAAAATTGAAAACAACTCACACGCCCACTGGAGTCAAATGGATACGCAAAATATGTTGTATGCATATGAAAGGTAGGCACGGTACCACTTGAGCTAAATCCTTGGTGGGAAATTCTGACATATATTGTATAGTGAGTGAATCACGAGGACGTTAGGCTAAGTGACTAAGCCAATCATAAATAGACAAATGACACTGATTCTGCTTATATCAAGTATACTCGAGTAGTGAGATTGAGAGAGACAGAGTAGGATGATGGTTGTGAAGGGCTGGGGGAGTAGATAATAGGGTTTAAATGTTTAATGCGAATTGAGTTTCAGCTTTGGGAGATGAGTGTTGGGGATTGTTTGTGCAACAGTGTGAGGATACTTAATACTACTCAATTGCATACCTGAATATGGTTAAGTTGGTAAATTTAACTTAATATGTATTTCACCACAACTAAGAAAATCCCCAAGCAGATCTAATTCTATGTGGCACAGACTAAATCAGAACTTTTGTGGGTAGACTTTAGGCAACCATATTTTTTCATTTTCTCCAGGTTAAATGAAAGATTGGAAAAGCCAGTGGGCCAGAGGTGGGTGATATGATCTATAGGTGGTTATTGTAATCTAAGATGACATGAAAATAATGGAGCCTCAGGATACAAAACAAACTTCATGAAGGGAAAGGAGAAAAGTAGAGTTCAGTGGTAGACTAGACATAGAAATAATTCCTGAAGTCTGGATCTAGACTAAATTTTGGATTTGTGGAAAAAATAAATGTTTGTGGGGTACTTTGAAAAGCCTTTGGCAATGATAATTTGATTTGATACCTATTTGCTTAAGTAGAAATTTCTTAGAGGCAGCTAGAGATTGCCGTACTCAAAATGTTTCATCCATTTCCCCTGTAGAAGTCCAGCTTCCATTTTGTCTTAAAAATTAAATTTTGTTTTACATTTTAAAATACTTAGCTGACAAAGATGGTTTATGTTCAATGTGGACATGATGATTTGATATACATATACCTTGTGGAAAGATTATACAGCCAAATTAATAAACACATCCATCACTACAATGCTGTAGTTTAGACCTCAGAACTTGTTAATTTTGATTAATATTTCTGTACTTCCTTTACTCCCTAACGTAAGTTTTCCTCTTTTATCCTGTCTGAAACAATATCTCACTGTCTAGTTTGGCTGGATTTGAATTCAGTATGTATCCCAGGCTGGCTTTGAACTTGGGGCAATCCTTTTGCCTCAGACTCCTGAGTACCAAGATTCAGATAATGTGCAACTGTACCTAGGCAGCTTTATTCTCTGTTTCTGTAAGTTTGACTTTTAGATTCTGTGTATAAGTAAATTACATGGTACTTGATTTTCTCTTTGTTTCATTTAGTATAACGTTCTCCAGGTTTAGCCATGCCACAAATAATAGGAACTTTTTTTTTAAATGATTGAATAATATTCTAATGTGTATGTTTGTGTAGCTATCATCTTTTTGTTTTCCTTTCATTCTTTATTTGGTTTTTTGGTTGTTTCTCTATCTTGGCTTCTGTGAATAATGTTACAATCAATACAGAGTTACAAATATTGTTTTAGAGGCTGATTTTATTTCCTTTTGGTAATTTTCATATAAAGAAAACACAAAAGGCCAAAGGAAGAAGTTGCCCAGTGGGCATTGCATATTTGAACCTAGTTTTCAGAGCTCCTTTGGAAAAGCCATGAAGTTGGAGAGCTTTACCTGTAGTTCTTTCTCTTGTTTGTTTCTGCCTCAAATATTCTTTAGTGTCATTTTTCTCAGGACCCTGTTTAAGTCAGATTACCTTGTCCCTTTTCCTTTCCTAGAAGGCAAATAGTGAACAAATTGACGTTAGGATACTAAAACTTCCCAGACTTCTGATCCTAATATCTTTTGCGTTTCACAAACAAACTAAATGAAGACAGCAATATTTAATGTAAAGGAATAAAATAGAAATGACGCTGTTTCCAGAAGGAGAAATTTTGTCCAAGATGGTCATTCTCAGTTCTTTGGAATGTGCCACCGTAAATGGTATATTCCAGTGCTTAAATGTTCAGACTTCAGTGGGGAGGGGGATCCAGGAAAGTCAAATAGGAGGAGGTTGCCAAGTCACATTTGTGTTCTAGCTACCTAGATGATGGGGAAAAATGAGTGTAATATTAAATGTATCACTTTCCTATGCAATGGAATGACTTTTTTTTTGAGACAGGGTCTTGTTTGTAGTTCAGGCTGGCCCTGTGCTCACTATGTAGCCGATGTGAACCTGAAACTCACAGCAATTCTCCTGCCTCTGCTTCCTGAGTGCTGGGATTACAAGCATGAGCCATTGTGCCCTAGCATTGTGGTATGTAGTTTTGATTGCTGGTGGGCATGAGTCTCTATGCCTGGCATTGTTGTCTGTGGGTACTGGGGATCAAAATTGGGATCTTACACTTGCAAGGCAGGCCCCAGAACCATTGAGCTAAATCCCTGGCCTTGGAATCATCTTTTTTTTAATGAGCAAAACAGATTCATGGTTCTCCTACATTATCCTATAGTATTCAGTAGACCAAAGATTAAAGGATGATTTTAGAAGCATTCCTCAAAATAAACTTTCAAATATGTTGTGACTGCAAACCATTGCCATATTTAGTTTGGATAATTTAAGCAGTAAAGCTTGGGCCACTTCTGGCTTCTAGAAATGAGGATAAGAGGACAAAGCCCCTGAAGAAGCATATTGGGTTCTAACTCTTTTATTTACCTTTCTAATGCACTGTCTGGAAAATATAAGAAATAAACATAACTGTTAAAAGAATGGAGATGTAGTAGAAATAGCTTCTGAGTGATTTTTTTGTGGTATTAGGGGTTGATGTTGGGCCTTGCTCTGTTATATCTCTAGCTTTCCATTTTTAAAAAAAATTACATTTTGAGACTGAGTCTTCCATAATTACTAAATTGCTCAGGCTGGTTTTGAACTTGTGATCTTCCCATCTTAGCC
>PVIR01039345.1:0-13973 GCA_004026965.1 Petromus typicus
TAGGTGGGATGAGGTAGCACGCTAATAATTTGCCCACCCCTGGGGGGTGAAACCTTTCTCTTTTTGTATCACTGCTCGAAGACCCAGGATGTCTTCAGCTGATGTGCTCCTGCCCTGAGTGTCTCAGCATCACGGGCCCCCTGAGGCCTGAGCTTGTGCCCAGAAGTGAAACGGAGTGATTTTTCCCCATGCCATCACCAGCTCTTAGGCAAGGAGACCTCGGGCCTTAGGCAGCTGGAGTCACATTTTAGTTATGAAATTATTCTCTCTAAACATTACATGGAATGGCTCACAACTGTGTGTGTGCCGGGCAGTGTCTTGAGTCCCTGCGTGCATGAGTGTTTGCTGTCCTTCGCTCAGTCCCACAGGGCAGCTGGCACACAGCAGAGCCAGGGGCGGGGTGGCCCGGGGTTGCTTGGTCTGTGCCACGTACTCGAAAGGACTGATGATCTTCCTAGGGCTGACACTCGGCTCTTGGAGGTTCCTGTGCTTTGAGCATAGTTTACAGCCCCAAAGGCAGAGTTTCCATGGAATGAAGGTTTTTGGAGCTGGGGAGGTCACACTCCTATAACGTCTGACAAGGCTTGCTGGGGAGAGAAGGAAAGAGAGGGAGAGTCCTTGCCCAGGCTCCCAAGCAGACCGCTGCTGTGGGTCATGTTGAAAGCCTGGGCTTGTGAAGTAACATGACGGGGTGAAATTATTACGGACAGCTGAGTTAGAGAGACGTGAATATGTAGTTGGAGAGGCCTTGGACCCTCAAGAAGGCAGCTCACAAAAAAACAAAGATATCAGGACTGTGACTGGCGAGAATCCGAACAGAGATAGGCTTCCACAGCCCGGCCTGCACGCCCACTAAAGATGGATCACGGTGGAGAATGTACCATAATAAGACCATCCGATCCAGCAGGCCCAGACAGGCATCAGACACACAGGGGTGACCCACAGTCCCCCCTTCCCAGGGGTGCTTTTGTTCTTTCCGTGTAACCCTCCTATGGGACTCACTCCTCTGTTAGGTCAGTACTAGCTCAGCGACTATACCTGTGATCCTATAACGTGACAGTAGTTTGTCCCACCTTGTACCCACCTGTGACCTTGCTGTATAAATTACCCCTGGCAGAGCTTCGGTAGCCGCTCAGCCCAAACCTCTCCTGGAAATCCAGGAGCTATTCTCCTTGTTCCAGTGAAACCCTCCTACATCCTCCTTCGGTTTGTGACTCTGTTCCCCAGTGCTGTGAGACCTCAGACTCGGTACAGCAGACATCTGACAGGTTCGGGTCCATATCAACATCCTCACAACAATAAGTCAGGTATTGGATGTGAGGGAAAGAAAGCTGCTAGGATAAAAAGGAAGGAGTTGATAAATAGCAAGTCTTTCTACGACAAGTACCATCCTAGGCACATTGTCCATAATCTGTCACCCTTAAGGGAGCCATTATTATTTCAATTTTCAGTTGAAAAAATGAGGAGAAAAGAGTGAGTCTTAGCTCACACAGCAGCAAAGGGGTCCAGTCAGGTTCAACTTCCTGATTCGGGCCCGGGTGGTAGGAAGGAGGGCTTTGCTGAAAAAGAGTGGGGGGGAGACCCCCCGCCCCCCACAAACAGTCAAAAGCCAAATGCTAGGAGGTTTTAGAAACAGGGAAACGTCTTTACTTTTCTTTGCTTTAAGAGGATAACAGATCAGGCAGAGGCAGGGGATAGCGGGAAAGGAGGGAATCCAACAAGGCCATATCCCAACCGCCCCTCTACCCTCTTTGCGGTTAGCCTCCTGCATCACCGTGTGCCAAGCTCGCCTCACAGAATCGGTACAACAATGGCCAAAAGCATTTCCCCTTTGCAATGGCAGACAACAGGGTCTGGAAAGAATTCAAGGGGGTTTTTGGGTGACATAATTTTAGGTAACCTTCCACTGTCTTTTTCAAGATTAAGGGGAAAATGCGCCACATCTTTACATGTGGTACAGGCTCCCAGTAAAGAACTCAGCAATGAAAAGAAAGGAAAATGAATGAAGGAATCACTGACATTAATTATAAAAATTTCTGTCGCGTCCTGTTCCCGAGGGCTTCTCATCTGGCAGTGAACCACGGGCGGGAGTCATCACATGGAGACGAAATGGTGGAGAAGCCTTTATTGCCAGCACTCTCAGCACTTATATACAGCCCCACTTCCTTGTTCTCAACCGCCCCAAACCAGCCTTACAGGGGGCAGTCTCTGTCTCTCTATTTTCCCTTAATTACTGTGGCCCGGAGGGGCCCGCTGTGTAGTGCCACCTTGCACTTCCTTTATGGAGCCGGCATTGTTTAGCCCCAGGGGACCCCACATCTCCCCCCTTCTTTAGACGCCAAAAGCCTCGACCAGTGCCTGTCTTAGGTTGAGGACGATGCACTTCACTGCTTATCCGTCATCGGGTGTACCAGCGGCGCCGTTGGTACCCCTGTCTTAGGTTGCTAGTGCTGCATCTCCTTCTCACCCATCTTTGACTACCTGGCCATCATACTGAGCCAAATGTGGGAGGAGGGGTCTCCAGCTTCCATTGCCAAGAGGGCCTGATGTACAACATGTAGCTGTTGGTTGTTATGCTTTTTCCAGACACACAGAGCAAATATCACAACTCCAAACCTGAATAACAACAATATCCCCAGGAACTGAACCATCGATGGAGGAATCTCTTGAATAGCAAATCGCTCGGCGTCCTCCTGAGCCTCTGTCACCCTCAGTGCCACCCTCAGTGGGTGGCGCAGGAATGCCAGCAGGACAACCAGCACCAACCTTCTTGAAGGGAATTATGAAGAAAGAATGGGGCGTGAGTGGAATGCAGGGGATATTTGCTGAAAAATGAAGGCGGGCAGTGGCAAAGCAGAGTGTGTGGGCCAATCGGAAGGCCTCTGTCTAAAATCTTTCAGCTTATTTCTGGTCTCTCTAGCAGCCTCTTCTAAACGCGCGACCTGTAGCTGCTCCTCTAGTTTCTCTATCTCTTGCTCTAGCCTATTCTCTGCTTCACTGTCTAAGTCTTCATCATCGGTGTGAGTCTGTAAATCACTCTTCCCCCCTTGTACCGCTGTCCGGGTCCGGACCGCCAACATCACAGAGGAGACCTCCGCGGCGCCTTTGCGATCTTTCCCTGAGCGAATGTCTCCTTCAGTCTTTCCCATTTGTACTTCCAGTTTTTCCCCCTGCTCTAAATCTAAATCCTGAAGTGACTGTTGGAGGACCTCCTCTTGGACCTCTTGGAGGGTCCTCTCACTATCCTTGAGAGCCTCTTTCACTTTTGCCTCGTTAGTCAAAAGCGAATTGTGCACCGGCCTCCAGAGGGAGAAGGCAGCCACGGGGAAAGAATCTGGCTCATCTCTAAGAACCTTTTGGAGACCGTTTTTGACATGGTCCCAGTCAGACAACATAAGGCTTCCACCATGCCAAAACCAAGGACTGAAACGATCAACAGTCTCTACCAGTAGCGAGGCACTCTCTGCCTTAATAGCAGTGCCATTTTCTTGTAGGAAGAGGCAGATCTGCCGCTCCATAACCTGTCTAGAGTGGGAGGACCCCATAGCGAGACGGTCCTGAATTCAATACACCCCTACTTACTGTGCCGGCCCGGGGTGGCCCAGTGGCAAGTCCTCACGATGCCAGATCTCAGTTGGGACCTCCAGTTGTCAGGTCCTGTTCCCGAGGGCTACTCATCTGGCATTGAACCATGGACGGGGGTCATCACGCGGAGACGAAATGGTGGAGAAGCCTTTATTGCCAGCACTCTCAGCACTTATATACAGCCCCACTTCCTTGTTCTCAACTGCCCGAACCAGCCTTACAGGGGGACAGTCTCTGTCTCTCTGTTTTCCCTTAATCACTGTGTCCCGGAGGGGCTGCTGTGTACATGCCTCCTTGTACTTCCTCTATGGAGTCGGTGTTGTTTAGCCCCAGGGGACCCCACAAATTTCCGTTGAACTCTTAGAAATGCATGGCTATGTCCGGTTAGCTACGTAAGTGTCCTTACCTTGCTTGCTGGCACTCTGGAGGGGCTGCTTCAAGAAATGAGGGAGGAGTAGGCGTCGGGCCATATGTCTCAAGCAGCCTCTTCTGTTGTTACTGTATAGATAACATAGAGGTCTCAGCACAGGGACGATACAATAGCCGAACTGCTGGGTCCCCATCATCGGTAGGAACCTGTAATATTCTCGAAACACAAGGAGCCAGATATTTCCATTTTCTGAAGAAGTCGTTTAGACTTTTCAAGAGTTCCTTGTTAGTTCCATGGTCACGCCTTTGTAAATCTGTGAAGTCAGATTCATCTGTGAGAAAGTGGACAAAAGCTCTGCTTCCTTGGAACCAGAACGCATGGGCTGGTGTGTGTGGAGTTCCACAGCTAAGCTGGCATTTGTTGAAATCATACATCTATCGATATGACTATAATCCCCGGACTGTGGTATTTCTCCATAGGGTGCAATTGTGGTTGTGCGTTAGGCAATATGTTGTTGTATTCAAAAAGGTTTGTATGTGTGGGAGGTAATGTGAGTTCTTTTAAAAAGATAGATTAAATCTATATATGATCGGATGTGAAAAGGGGTCATCATGAGAGCCTAGTTTGGATCAAAATTTTTTGGATCAAATTATTTCTAAACCTCAATATGTTGAGGCTGAACTTTTTTTTTGAGACAGGGTCTGGCTTTGTAGTTCAGGCTGGTCCTTAACTCAGTCTTGAATTTAGCAATCCTCCTGCCTCTGCCTCCTGAGTGCTGGAATTACAGGCGTGAGCCACCACGCCCAGCACTGTGGTATGTGGTTCTGATTGCTGGTGGGCTCGAATCACAACACCTGGCATTGTTGTATGTAGTTACCGGGGATCGAACCTGGGCCCTTGTGCTTGCAAGACAGGCACCAGAACCACTGAGCTAAATCCCTGGTCCAAAGCTGAAGACTTAAGGTGTATCAAAGATAAAAGCAACTAATACATGTGAAGCCCTCAGTTCAAAGTGCAGTGCCATGAGAAAACGCTTATAGCAAAAGTGTCCCTTTTTTTGGTAAAACACGCTGTCACTTGTACTCTTACTATTCATTCTGTTTTGATTTTGAGATAGTTTCAGTAATAGTTCAGGATGGCTTCAAACTCCTGGATGCAAGGGATCCTCCTGCCTCAGCCTCCCAGATAGCTAGGATGACAGGCATGTGCCGCTGTGCCCAGTGAAGCCATCTATCGCGAAGCGGCATCCCCAGCTCTGCTCCCTTAGGTGTTTTATCATTACTGGGATCTACCACTGTTGTGCCTTTCACTCTCATATGTGTGCCACACATTCCCAGCCCAACTCACACGCTCACCAGGTGTTTGCTGAGAGCCTGTTGCATTGCTCTACTTGCGCTCAAGGCTGCCTGCAAGATGCACTGGCAGGATCTCCCCCTCATCCCTGGGCTGCTTGCCTCCTTGTCTTCTGGACTGCAAAGAGACAGCTCTGGGCTTCAGCCAAGAGGAAGCTATCAGAAGGATGCAGGACTGACCTGCCCGGCCCACGCGAGGAACTCTCTGGGTGACAGGGCCAGAGCACCAGACCAGGCAGCCAATCAGCCCGCACAGCGCCACCTAGTGGACTATTTTGGCTTCAGGACTTTGTTGACGGGTGTGTGTGTGTGTGTGTGTGTGTGTGTGTGTGTGTGTGTGTGTCTGTGTGTGTGTGTGTGTGTGTCTGTGTCTGTGTCTGTGTGTCTGTGTGTGTGTGTCTGTGTGTGTGTGTCTGTTTGCAGGGCCAGCCTGAGAGTTACAATTTGGTGGTGAGCTGGCACTTTCCAGAAAGGCCTTGCACATTCCACACAAACACCTTACTACTGAGACACATCCCTAGACCTTTTCTTTTTCTTTCCTTTTTTACCCTGGCACCAGCGATCAAACTCAGGACCTTACACTTGCAAGGTGGAGGAACCACTGAGCTACATCCTGGGCCTTGGAGTGAATTTAATTCTCCGCCTTAGCCAGATTTCTATGTTAGAGTCCTGACTGCAAAGGGCCTGTATGTAGAGATGGACTATTGAGAGCTGTGGGGTCACATGTCTGTAACAGACAAGAGACACCAGTGTGTGAACTATGCAAAGGTTGTGTGAGGGCAGAGGATGAGGTGGCCACCTGCGGCCTGGCAGACAGGAGCAACCCAACCTGGGGACCTTCGCTTGCCTTTCTGGCTTCAGAATGCTGAGCAATATCCTGCTGCTTTTAAAGTCACTCAGCATGGTGGTTTTACGGGAATCAAAGCGACCAAGACACCAAGTTTAAGGCCTGTGAATGGGACAGCACCAAGGGTGGTCGCAGGAATCCTGGGCACACACCCTTGAGAAGTGGGACAAGTCTCGGGCTGGCTGCAGAGCGTTATGGAGGCCTTGCGATGCCGCCAAGCCTGCAGACTTGAGTGGCTGCCAGCTGTTGCTCCACAGGGCTCCCTCCTGGCCCTGAGAGCTGCTGCATCCCGACCTGCAGAAAGGGTGGGGAGGGGTGGGACCCGTGGGCTCCCCTAGGGCTCATTACAGCTACCCAGGCCTGGGCTGAGGCAGGTCGGGCAGCAGGTTCCCCTCAGAAGCTGTAAAGACAAGCGCCCGGGATCCAGCACGGGCCTGGCCAAGCCCTGTGTCCAGGACTGACAGGGACTGATCCGACTTTCTGCCTGTCAGCCTAGAAGCTGGGTTTTTGTCCTCAGCTCTGCTGGAGATGAGAGAGCAGAGATGAAATCAGCGCTTACTGCAGCAGTGATGGAAGTCAGGGTGGAGAATCCTCCAAACACTAAAAACAGAGACCCTGTGGTCCAAGTATCTCTCTCCTTTCAACATCTTCCTCAAACAGTTAAAATTCTATTACAAGGACACAGCCATGTCTATAGCAGCACAATTCATAGTGGCTGGATCTTGAAGTCAACAGATAAGCGGATAAGGACATGGTGGCATCTATAGGCTGTGGAGTACAGCATGGCCACGAAGAAAGATGAGCTTGAGACATCTGCAGGTAAATGAATGCAACGGGAGAGCACACTGCTAAGTGAGATAAGTCAGACACACAAACTTCAATATTGCGTAATTACTCTTATATGAGATACATGTACAGACACATGCATAGATAATACATATACATACACACACACATACAAAGAGCCAGATAGAAAACAGATAAATAGAAAGTAGGGAGAAGTTTAAATGCTTCCCCAAATCACATATTCTATTGTTTCAAAAAATATTTGAACATACACTAATTTGTTTCATTTATACTACTAGTTTATCTTAACTCCTGAAGAGAAAATGTGTTCTTATCTGCTGCTCCCTCTTGGTAAGAATTGTTTTGGTCTATGGCTTATACTCTGACAAGTGCAATACACAGTGTAATAGCTACTGTTATTCTCTTATTACTTTTTGTAACTTTTTTTTTCATAAAAAATAGAGCCAGAATATATCTATCAAAAAAACACTGACTCTGGGCTTTTAAAGCCAGCACAGAAAGGCTGAGTATCTTTCCCAAGATCCCTCAGCTCTGGAGACAGAGCCGCATTCTTGACTTGTTTCCCACACTGTACTGAGAAGTCCGACTCTGCTTCCCCCCAGTCTGCAAAAGGGCCCAGGAGCTGGAGCCCGCTCTGGCCCCGGAGCCTCGGGCAGGTGCGCTGCGAACGCACACGCCTCCTGATCAAAGGCTCGTGCAGAAGTCCTGCGCTCCTTCCCCGGGACAGACACTGCGGGGCTGATGGTAACTCAACAAGGGGAAAGTGAATAGCTCATCAGCCGAGCAAAGCAGTGGGAGCTGTAACTCGCAGGAAGGGCCTGCTGGGTATGAGGGTGCCGAGGTTCCTCTAGGAGAGCTGGAAATGGGAAGACCAGAGGGTTTGGGGCCCAGGGAAGTACGAGGCTGTGAGGTCCACAGACGCTCCCTGGGTCCTGGGAACGTGCACAGGGCCTGCTCACATTTTAGGTTAGGCAGTCAGACCAGGGGACAAGGCCTGGCCCTGTGCTCTCTGCATCTGCCGCTGGATGCCCAGATTAAAGAGATGCTGGCACCATCTTGAGAGCTCCTTGGAGCCAGCTTTTCACAGAGAACTCCCTTCCCTGAGGTAGGCACAGGAGGTCCTGAACTGCGGGTGACTGGGTGACAACTGGGCTGGGGGAACAGTCAGAACGACCCTCAGGGGTTGGCAATGGCAGCTCCAGACGCTGCAAGTGGCCCCGCCCTCCAGATTAGCACCAGCCTCTCCTTCCTCAGGATACCTGATTGGAAAAATAGGCCACACTGGGTTCCGTGAATGGCTTCCTGTGGGGCTCCCCTCTGAGTGAATCTGCAGTCTTACGCAGCAGCAGCATAGGCTTTCGTCATGGACAGCACACACAGCAGAGGTTCCCGTACGTGATATTACCCGCTGACGTGGTCACTGGCTCCTCTTGTGTAAGCACACGCCATCACTGCGGGGCACACCTCTCAGAACACACCCCGTCACCAAGGGACACACCACTCAACACCGTGAGTTTCTCCTCACATTGCGTGGAGCTCTACACAGGTTACCAGAGAGTGGAAAATAACAGTATTTGAAAAATGATTTTTAGTCGTCCACGTAACCTTCACCACTACTGCGCGTGAGAAGGAGGTTCTGGCTGGCTGGGTGCTGATGCTTAGCAAGTCGTGCCTATTTGCCTGCTTCACACAAGCAGTGACTGTGCCCCTCGGAGTGTCACCAGCTCTGCCCAGCTGGCATGTGAGCCTCTGGGAGTACATCACCCAGTTCCATGGATTCATACAGTTCTTAGAGTACACACAGAGGTCACTGCGCAGGGGTGCAGGACTCAGACTTTGGAGACTTGGTCTGGAAGCTCCTGAAGGACACATTTATGTGACGTTGCAGGAGGAACAGGAGACTATGACCTGAGGGGGGGCCTTTCCTGGTAATATAAACCATAAGCTTATCTCAGGGCCCTGTCCTGGTACAGAAGAAATAAAATATTAGACAACAACCTTAAAATACTTTTTTCAATGAACAGTTGATCTGGAAAAGAAGTCAGAGCAGAGTGCAGAGCCCGGGGGTGGCGCAGGCCAGGGCCATGTTCTCTGCCCAGGATCCTGCCTCAGAGGCCCTGCGTCCCCCCGCGGGGTCCCGGCAGCGCTCTGTGGAGCTCTGTCTGGATCTGCATACACCGCGGCCTTCAGAGGTCGAGCCCTTCAGGGGATGAGTGAAGAGCCCATGTCCACACGGAGGGGGGCTTGTCCACACGGAGGGGGGCTTGTCTGGCAATGTCCCTACTGGCCTCAGTTCCAGGCAGAAACTAAGAAAACTCTTCCTGAGAACTTCCCATCCCAAGCCAGCGTTCAGGAGGCCGGGCAGGAGCTTGTGTGAGGGAAGAGCTAGAACGCCACCGGGACACACAGGCCAGAATGGGTCCCAGAGTTCGGGCTGGATGAGGGAGAGGCCTTCCCTGGAGGGACGGGTCCGGCTCGGTCCCACGGAGCGCTCCTGGGCCTGCTTAGCTGCTTCTCTAGCAGACAGAGCTGAGGCAGAGGGGAGAACACCCTGTCTGTGGGCTCTGCCAGGAGCAACCCCTGCCTCTTGGATCGCTTTGCAGAGACAATAGGGCAGCCTTTGCTCTCTCCATGTCTGGTCAACGTCTGCCCCCTGGTGAATTAACTTCTCTGGACTTTTCAAGAAAGCCCGGGTCCTGCAGCCTGAGGCTGGAAACCAGATGCGTGGTCTCTGGATAGGTCAGTGGGCGGGTGGAAGGCTGCCCCCGGGGACCACACTGATCTGTAAGCAAATGAGGTCAGGGAGGTCGAAGCCTGCACCTCACAATCCTGGGCTTGCCGCAGCTGCCCCTGGAGCCACGTGGCTGGGGAGCAGAACAGGCCGGCACGGCCCAGGGCTGAGCTATCTTGGGGAGGCCCGGTAGTCGGCAGTAACAGGATCCTAAGAAGAACAGCTGGCACCCTTGGGAAAATTCAGTGATGGTTTATTTATAAAGATACAGTTCAGGAAGACAAACAGGTGGGTAATAGGAAAGAGTGTAGGAGACGCACACTGCAGAAGTCTGTGTGCATTCGGGGTCTCAGGGGAAAAGTGCAGGAGGCAGACTTGGGTTCCCTGGCAATCCCCATCCTTGTGCCGTCTATTGAGAGTGGGCGGGAACTATGCTCTCTTCTAAGCATCAGAATACAGAGAAAGTGACACGGCGCCCTTTCCACCAACCTTGTCAAGGAGTGTGGTGGCAGACTCTTGCTAGATTCTTCCCCATAGACTCTGACAGTATTGGGAGCAATTCTACAATTTGGGGGAAAACTCATTCCACAATATAATTATGATTAGCCCTAGTTTGCCTGCCCACAGGCTGGCTCCGACATGTTAAAACATAACTCCATTTTACCTCTGGTGAGACCTCCTTGGTCCTGAGAAGCTGTAATGCTCCAGGGTGAAAGGATTATACCAGCTGAAGACATCTGGTTTGATAGTAAGAGAAAGATTTCACCTGAGGAGGGACAAGTTTCTAATCAACATATGTTCCTGTCTGCCTAGGATCTTCATCAGCACAGATTCCTCATTGTCTTAGGATTATCTCTGCCCTCTGAGTCATCTGTTATTTTCCTTGTACTGGGTAAGGCGTGGCGAGCTTGGTGTGGTTTGTCTTTGCTTCCTAGAGCAACACTGATCAGGCCCAAAGCTCAGCTTCTCCTCTAGGTCTCATTTCCTGTCTTCATTCATTAATTAGCTTTGTGCCGTGGTGGCTCACAGGAGACGAGCACTCACTGCAGGGTTTTGTTAATGTCCCCTTTCCCTGTTCCCTACAGACAGGCTCACAGCTGAAAATGTGGCATGAGACATATGTCTGCTCTTGAAAGAAGCTTGGAGAGACAGGGGAAGGTGAGAATTGCTTTGAGTCTCAACTTCAATAGGTGAGAAGTAGCAGTCTCCCAGTGGAAAAAGGACAGGCAAAATGGACAAGAAACCTAGAGGTGCTGTTGTGGTGGTATGTGCCTATGACCCCAGCACTCAGCAGGCTGAGCCAGGAGGATTGCTGTGAGCTGGAGGTCAGCTTGGGGTACCTAGTGAGTACAAGGGCAACCTGGCCTACATAGTGAGACCTTGTCTCAAAAAGAAAAAAGAAGAAAAAAAGAAATCTAGATGCATCTCTAATCTAGAGCCATGGAACAATCGAAATATCACAAAGAGTGAATGGGCCCTACTGACAGAAGGTCTGAAGGGGAGAAGTGGAAAGCCAAAGGATGGCCAAGGCCGAGGTACAGAACCATCCCCTCCTGGCATGAAAAGCGAGGCCTAGCAGCTAGTGACACACCTTCGGAGGAGACTCCTCCTTCTCCACCATACTACTGCTCCACCATGCTAGTGTTCATGGTAGAGTGTCATTGTGGGGAACATATAACCTGAAAAGCCAACATCTTCTCTCAAGCTAGAAATTCTCTCCAAAAAGGCAGTAGAAGAAAGACTCTGCATTAACAAAGAACGTAACACACTGCGTGCAATCCATTAGGACATCACAGAGTTGAGACTGCTAGGATGAGGCCTTGTGTTTGCAGCAAACTTCCAGAGTCAAAGTGTCTTGGACATGAGGCTCTGCTCTTCCGCAGGATTGGGGGATCGAGCCTCTCTCCCCCTTGATATCTTGCCAGGACCTTGAGGAATTCTTCCTGAGATGTGAGGTTAGTAAAAGGCTTATGCAGTCATTGTGAAGACTTTATAGTCATCGTATGGGCTGGAGAATTCTTTCCCAGGTCTCAGGATCTTTTGGAAACCTTTTATAAGGTAGCACTACTGGTATGCCATTCTAACTTGAATGTTTGTGACTGCTCAACTGATTCAACTAGAAAGTCCCTCCAGGAGGTCAGCGTCTATGTCCACCTCGGGAGAAGAACAAAAAGGAGAGACGGTGGCGAGGTAACAGAGACCCCCACCCAGTGTGGTGTTCCTTCGAAGCTTCGTCAGCAAAGAGCTTCATGCCCCTGAGCCACCTCAAGATGGGGCTGTGAGGCTAAAGAGACACTGTCCTCTTCAGGACTGGCTTTGTTTTTTTGTTTTTTTTTAAGTTTTTTGAGACAGGGTCTCGCTTTGTGGTTCAGGCTGGCCCTGAGCTCAGCCTCAAACTCACATCACAATCCTCCTGCCTCTGCCTCCGGAGTGCTGGAATGACAGGCGTGAGCCACCACGACCGGCACTGTGGTATGTGGTACTGGTTGCTGCTGGGTGTGGGTCTCCACACCCAGTATTGTTATGTAGTTACCGGGGAATCGAACCTGGGCCCTTGCGCTTGCAAGACAGGCGCCGGAACCACTGAGCTAACTCCCCGGCCCCCAGGACTGGCTTTGTTTAACTCCATTCCGTCCTCCAAATCCTGTCTCCCTGATCTTTGGTCAGAGGGCAGCAGAGATCTTTGACTCCGGAAACAATATGAGGCCCAAGAAAAGAGAAACTCCAGCCCAGAAGGGCAAAGAAAGGAAATATTGCTTCTTAAAAGTAGACGGGAGCTTTTGAAAACTTGGAGGAGAGGTCTTAACAGCTTCCACCTCTAAGCTCGCCTACTCGCTTTTTCCTTCTTTTTCTGGACTATGCCTGACTCCCTGAATAGAATGTCTCAGTGGAGAGAGGCGGAAAAAGCTGTTACAAGCTACAGCGGGGAAATTCAGTCTTACTTCCGGCCCCTGGCTTCAGGGAGGTAGTGCGCAGGCGCTCACTGCGACTCCAGCGTAGTTGACTTCCGTTCCCACTGTGCTCTGCGAGCCGAATCACAGATCACACTGACAATGAGTCACAAGGCACTAGTAGTTCTTGATTGTTGAGTGGTCTTAATGTTTGCAGACAAATTCCTAAAAAACTCATCACCAAACAAGCAAACAAAGCCAAACTTGCACCTTGAACTTAAAAGACTATGAGCAGGATGTTTGCACAGGTTCCAGCTGGTTATGAGGAAGGATTTGATTATAATGAAGAAGAATGTTATGACTGTAAAGGGGCTGAACTGTTTGAAAATCAGTAGAAATTTCCTAGACATCTATTTTGGGACTTTAAGATAAACACCTTTGGTGAAAAGGATGATATACCAGTTCATTTCTGTGACAAATGTGGACTTCCTATTAAAATCTATGGGTGAATGATTCCATGAAAACATGGTTTTTTGCTATGACTGTGCTATTTTACTTGAAAAAAGGGGAGATAAGATGTGTCCAGGCTGTAGTGATCCAGTGTAGTGGTATGAACCGTATCCACAGTTTCTCTCTTCTTGTGCAGTACTGTTCAAGAATGCAAGAGAACGTACTTGTCTCGGAGAGACTTACAGGCTCCTGTCAACCATTGCCCACCACATGAGAGCTGGAACATCTGTTACTCGGGCTTTGCATGACAATCTTCATCCTCCTACCCTCCCCTCCCATCCCTGGGCGCTTCATAATGCCACCAGACAAGCGCCGTATGAGCCATGTTCTGCCAAAGCAGCACATTGTAGGGAAAGGTGCAGCCCTTCACCGACAGCAGATCATAATGCCACCACCTCCTCTGCAGCACGTACCACACAAGCACGATAATCAGCCGCACGAGGACATGCGTGCTTTTCTGGCCGAATTGTCCATGCTCCCCCACCACCCTGCTCAGTCAGTCAGGAAACCTGTATTTCAACAAGAAAACACAGCAATTTAATCAGCATCCCTATTCAGGATGACTCCAATTCAGGTGCTAGAGAACCACCACCTGCTCACCATCATCCTGAACATTAGGGTCAACCAGTGGTTTCGCGCCCTCATCGTATTTGCCTCCGCAGCAACATTACGCACGCCCCTCTTCCACCACCAATAAGCCATCCAATGCCACCTCCTCCCCGGGCTGCAGGTACTCCTCACTTGGTTCACAGCCAAGTTCCACCTCCACCAATGAACTCTGCTTCACTACCAATATCCCCTCCCCCGGACATATTATTGCCCAGAGGCCACCTTATATGAGTCACCCTCCTCTGGGGCCTCCTCCACCTCAACACAGTGG
>PVIR01039346.1:0-5000 GCA_004026965.1 Petromus typicus
ATATTACTATAAGGCATAAAGAAAAGGCAGAAGAGGCAATCATAAAATGCTACAAAGTTTAGAAGAAAGGGCCGGGGAGTTAGCTCAGTGGTTCCGGCGCCTGTCTTGCAAACGCAATGACCTGGGTTTGATCCTCGGTAATCACATACAATACTGGGCGTGGAGACTCACGCCCAGCAGCAATCAGTACCACATACCACAGTGCCGGGGCGTGGTGGCTCACGCCTGTAATCCCAGCACTCGGGAGGCAGAGGCAGGAGGATTGCTGTGATGTGAATTTGAGGGGTTGAGCTCAGGGCCAGCCTGAACTACAAAGCGAGACCCTGTCTCGAAAAACCTAAAACAAAACAAAAAACAAAGTTTAGAAGAAAAAACAAAACAAAACAAAACAAGCAAAGAATGCAGGTGAGACCAGAGCTCAAAAGGAAGAGTGAGTACAAGACCTGTCTTGGTTTAGAAGAGCAAGAAACCTGGCAAATCTCTACAATTATGGTTCAGGAGGCTGCACACCAGGAGGCTGCACACTGACTTGTATGAGAAACAGGTGCTCTGAAGTTAGTTCCCTCTAGGCATAAAGAAACTCATGTTAGAAGTCAGGCTTCATAACTGAGGTTACGTTTAATCGCCATTAAATTGCAGCTTCTGTGCTGAATTCCTTTTTCAACAGAGTCCTAAGTCCTAGTATTCTAGTTCTGGCAGAGACAAATGCAATGTGTTCAAGAACGTTTACAGAAAAATTCACCAAGTAGACAATCTGTCATGGTATGTCTGAAAATTCATATTGAAGCAGGGTTGAAATTCTAACCCTTTAGGGCTCAGAATCTGACTGTACTTGCAAACAGGGTCTTTATAGAGGTAATTAAGTTATATAAGGTCATTAGGGTGAGCCCTAATCCAGTATGACTGATGTCCTAATAAGAAAAGGAAATTAAGCACACAAGGAAGATCATGTGAGGACACAGAGGAGAAAATGGCATCTGCAAAAGAAGAGGCCTCAGACTTTCCAGCCTGCAGAACTGTTAGGAAATACATTGCTTAACCACCTGGACTGTGGCATGCACTTTGTCAAGGCAACTCTAGCAAATACCACACTGTCCCTACCACAAATAGCTAACATAGAATAAGAAGAGACAAGCATCTGGTAACAGGCCAGGGGGGCAGAGAAAAGTTCTTTCCAGAAATAAAGACCCTACCCTAAAGAGAAAAGGCAGTTAACGGTTGCTTCTGTTTGCTTCCAAAACAATCTGACCAGGTTGGTGGTGCCACACAGGACACACTGCTCAGCTGCTAATGAATCTGTCTTTCCCCAACACACTGTAAGCTGCTCTAGGGCTGGGCGTCTAAACATGCATTTTACTTTCTGTTACATGAGGGATAGCACTCAATACATAATAGAATCAATCTGTCTATCCACCCACCCACCCATCCATGCATTCATCCATCTACACTATTTTTACTGTTCTTAAATCAACAACAACCACCAAAGGTTCTGTTGAAAGCACTGAGAGAGACACCCCCTCAATCCTGTGTTTTAAAGCAGACTTAATTTAGGCAAGCAGAGAAAGGTTTGAGATTCAGGGTTCTCCAAACTGTTCACTTATCCCTATTCAGGCCAAAGCACCATGGGACGAGGCAGTCAAATAGGACCATTTCATGCTGTCATCCTGGAGATAGATGTTTACTTCATATATTGTCACAATATTTCTCTAAAACCTCCTTTGGATCCATTATGTCATCTATGTACATTCGAGAGCAGTTATGGTAATAATGCCAAAGTCCCACAGAAATAAGATTTTTAAAATGTTATGTAGTTACAGTGAATATGCAGTAAACACTTCACCAAAGTGAATAACAGTCCTTTAGCCTTTTAAAGGAAAGGGGAAAATACCAAATAGGGTTAATTCACGTTATGGACTAATGGCCTGTAAACTTTCGTTTGAAAGCAAAGCACAGAAAAGGCTTTGACAGAGCTACTTTTCACCATAAAAATAAATCAACCTCTTTGAAATAATTTGTATGTTTTTTTCCAAGTCCAACTGCCAAGTTTTAAACAAAAATTAAAACCACCATTTGGTTACAACCCTGAAAAAATGGACTTTCTAATGGAAATGGTAAAACAATCTTAGCGAAGGAAATGTTGCTAGGTACTGACAGTAAAGGAGAGTCTATAGTAAACACTTCACTCATCAGGTACAGGGCACTTGTTGACAGACAATACTTAGATTCCATTCTCAATGATACAACCTTGTGTAATGATTGTTATTTTTCACAGGACTTTTGATGTTAACATCTACTGGTGCTCTGGCCTTGGCCCAAACTGAATAAACATATTTGTCCTCTGGGTCCCATAGATTTAAAATTCATCTTTATAGCGGACCTCCTTTGAACAGTAAATCAAAAGAGGGAATTTCATTCTAACTTCTTTTATTTTTTTGAGACAGGGTCTCTCCAGGCTGGCCCTGAGTTCAGCATTGAACTCACAGTAATCCTCCTGCCTCTGCCTCCCCTAGGATTACAGGCATGAGTCACCATGACCGGCACTGTGGAGTATGATTACCGGCGATCGAACTCAGGACCTTGCACCTGCCAGGCAGGTGCCAGAACCACTGAGCTAAATTCCTGGCCCTCATTCTAACTTCTTAAATGGGAAATTAATTGTATGCTATATTTATTTAAATTTGTGGAATTTCTCCCTATAATTGTTCTCTGGACTATAAGAATATTCTTGTTCTCCAATTTCCCCCTACGGACTACAACTTATATTCAATTTTCTTTTATTTGGAAACCATCCAACTGATCTGTTCAAAGTACCCAAGATAGGGATCCTCAAACCTGGCTGTATATCAGAATGACCTGGTGAGATTTTCTGAAAAATATAGCTCCCTAAGCTTTACCCTACACCTTTGGAATTAGATGATCTGGGCACAGGATCCATGGATTTGGATTTTGATATGCCAAGAGCAACTCTCGGGAGCAACTAACAGATGTCTTGTGTTAAGAAATTTCCGCTCCTGGACCACTTTGGTAAAGCTTGACCCAGAGTTTTGGTTTAAATCTCACCATTCACAAATACCCTAGTATCACTTTAGAGTTATCTGAAAATGGCCTGAGCATGTAAATATCAGGTAACTCACTCTTTCCTAGACTATAATTTAAGAATACTAAGCAAACAGAAGAAAGCTCAAAGAAAAATAGTTTCAACAGTTAAAATTCAATAAATAAAACAAGAGGCTCTGGGAACATTTTGTGAAGTTCCTTCTGTCAGACACATATAGTTTTGTTTCCTTCCTGTTTCATTTTCTTTAGTTTTCTGACATGTAAAACAGCCTGTCAATAATTAGTGCCATTTTTGCCCTGAGCTGTTGGATAGTGTATTTATTAGAAGTAAATAACAACAACAAAAAAATCTCTATTCTTTTTTTTTTTTTTTTAGGTTTTTTTGAGGCAGGGTCTCACTTTGTGGTTCAGGCTGGCCCTGAGCTCAGCCTCCAACTCACATCACAGCAATCCTCCTGCCTCTGCCTCCCGAGTGCTGGGATTACAGGCGTGAGCCACCACGCCCGGCACTGTGGTATGTGGTACTGGTTGCTGCTGGGGTGAGTCTCCATGCCCAGTATGGTATGTGGTTTCTGGGGACGGAACCCAGGTCCTTGTGCTTGCAAGACAGGCGCCAGAACCACTGAGCTAACTCCCCGGCCCCAAAAAAATCCCTATTCTTAAACTTATAAAATGAGACTACAGCTAACCTCTGTGAGCTTCCAGATTACCTCTTTCCCTGTCACCAAGAGTCACTGGACTTTTTGAAAACTGTTGAGTATGAAAGAAAGAATTCAGCTTCTCAGATAAGAATTTTAGAGCTGTATGAAAGAGGATATCTCCTCAGTCTGAAAATATTAGGGAACAAACTAGGATGTCTAAATTCAGAAAGAAGTAATTGGTGAGCAGACTCTTATACTGATTGCCCCAAAGAGGTAAAAGACCTGATAGAAACATATGAAGCACTCATCAGAAAATCAGCATTGAATTTTCTCAACTCATAACCACTTTTAAGGTAAGGTCCTTGGGGGAAAAAGAAAAATAGCTATTAATGATATTATAAGTAAAAAATGGGTAGTTATTTTTAGCCACAAACTGAAGTTCTAAAATGTAGTTGTTAATAGAAGGAATTTCTTCACTATATAAATTTTACTAATTCATGGAAAATATGCTGTGGAAATAGCCCAAGTCCTTGCTGAACATTGAAAGATAAGATATTGTAGAATATTTCATATCCAAGGCCAGAAAAATCCAAGTAAGTCAAGGCATTTTAAGAAATAATTCCAGTCTATCTTATAGATAGCAAAGGTGAAGTCAATTATGACTGGAATTGAAAACAGTGAGCCCAAATCAAGGGCAGCGTGGGGAATCTTACACGAGGAAATCCGGCAATATTTGTAGGTTTTCATACGCTGTTGAGGTTGCCTTCAGCCTTAATACCAACCAACAAAACCTGAATTGATATTCACTGACAAAAAACATAAATACTCTGTAGGTAGCTAATAAGAAAAATGTGTAAATTTGCCTTTTTTATTTTTTGCAGGTAATAGAAAAGTTGTCAATGTGATTTTCAGGTAGAAGAAAAACCATGCAGTTGTCGTGACATTTTCAAATACTTTAAGTTATGTAACAAAGCTTTCCCCAGACCCATTAGGCCCCACAGTGCCGGTATATCTTGTATAGGGAGACACCAGGTGCACAAGGCTCCAGGCAGCATCTGATCATATGGGCTGAGGTGCCTCTACACTTCTCTTAGGATGGAGTCAATAAAAGAACTCCACCCCATTCCTCTCTTTCAAAATGAATCTAGGCTTTTAGTGAACAGCAGAGACACACTCCAGGTCTATTTTTTTGTGGTAATATCTGGTTTTTGTAGGCCCAATGATCACGTTGCCTATGCTTACTTTATTACAATTACCAAACTCTATAGAAAATAGCATTTTCAAAATATAGCATTTAAAGAG
>PVIR01039346.1:10000-13984 GCA_004026965.1 Petromus typicus
TCCCCGGTAACCACATACCATACTGGGCATGGAGACTCACACCCAGCAGCAATCAGTACCTCATACCACAGTGCCGGGCGTGGTGGCTCACGCCTGTAATCCCAGCACTCGGGAGGCAGAGGCAGGAGGATTGCTGTGATATGAGTTGGAGGCTGAGCTCAGGGCCAGCCTGAACCACAAAGCGAAACCCTGTCTCAAAAAAAAAAAGAAAAAAAAATATATATAATGATGTTGTATTAAAGCCCATTAAGTTGCATTAGGTGAAGATACAGTTAATTCTCTACAACATGGAAGGAAGCAGACTCAGCACTCGAAAGCCCACTGGCACTGACAGAACCAGGAGCTGCAGGGCAAGACACAGAAAACTGGCTCAGGGGAGACTTTGCCGAAGACCTCCTACTACACACTTGTCACACACAGCACAGGCTCCAACTTCTGGACAAGAGTGCTCCATGTATCCCTCAGCCACCAGCCTGGCCACACACTCATCACTCATTATCAACACCTGCTGCATTCAGGCATCACGTCCTTCCTGCTTCCGTTCCCCTGCCCAAGAAACTCTGCCCTTCCTTTCAAGGCTAACCTTCTGGCCTTCAGACCCACTTGGTTCCTCTCTACCTCAGTAAACCTCACAGTCCTCATTTGCGAATTTTGGAAAGCCTTTCAGCCTTCACCATCCATTTGCTCACTTCCCACATCACAGATCTAGTCAGCCCTCCTCTGGGAGCCCCACTCTGTCCCCCCAATCCAAGACTCATATCTCAAGTAGTCTCCATTGGTTTTACCCACCCTGTGTCTCCTAATGTGAACCCCTAGGGTAAGGAGTCCCTTTTTCACTGCTGGTTCCTAGGAGAGGAGCTGGTGTGCAACTGGCCTTCAACAAGCACGGAAGGAAGAGTCTTAATCCACCTTTTATTCTCATTCACCCTCAGCATACTATCTAATGATGTAATGCTAGCTTCCGGAAGTGGTTTGGACTGTAGCTTGAGTTTATCTCCGAATGGCAGACTGGAATAGCAATGAGATCACAGGTTTTGGGGTTTGAATCTGGATCAAAATTCAGTCCTACCACTTAAGTGTGGTGACACTGGGTGACCTTGAACAAACTGCTTCATCTGTAAAATGAGGCTAAGAAACTTCTGAAGGATGTTACAAAAGTAATGGGGCACAAAGCATCAGCACCAAGACTGGCACCCAGTCCATGGTAGGTACATGACAGATCTCCTGCTTTTCCCAATCAGACGACAAGCTTTTGGAGGGTTTGGACTTGTACTTTAACACAGAACCCAACTCAATGTCACGCTCCAGAAAGCTGTGTCTAAGGAATATGTTTAAACTCTTTAACATAAATGCCTTTTTTTGATGGCTGCATTAAAAACTGCTATTTCTACTGTGTTTCACTGAAGATATGCCCTTAGAATTTTGGGACCCCTTAATTTCCATATACCTTTAGGTCTTATATAAATGATCAGTCTTGATTGTGAAAAGGTCACGATAAGCTTTCTTGTTTTTCCTGCCACTCAATTAAATTACTCAAGTTTTCTATCCAATTTATTCACAATATCTATGTTAACTTAGCTATTTTGCAAATATGGGACAACAGCGGGTGAAAAAAGCACACTGGTTTGCCAACTCCACTGTACTTCTTTGCGAAGGAAATTATTTCCATAGGCTACGGAAATAACTTATTTGGATTACTTCAATTAGTTCTAATACAAAACATCGCCACCACTTCATTAATCAGCCGCTTGTGAGGGTTACTTTTCCAAGAAGTCTTTTTGGTAATTTGATTAGAAAGAATGGTGGTGTGCATTATTATGTGATTCAGTATGTCCATCAAGTAGACAATTTACAGCAAGTTCTTGATAACGATGGGCTTTAAAAAACAGTCATTTCTTCATTTCAGAGTTCAAATTTTTTTGTAAAGATGAAGTTCATTTTCAAAGTCTTTGGCAGCACACGTTGCTGAATAAGCATAGGGAATATTTCTGTGCTTTAAGAGGCATTTCACTCTTTCCCTCTCCCCACAGACAACCCCCCCCACGAATGATGCAGTAATTAAAACCTAATTATTATCTTCATTTTAAACAAAACCTAAAGTGAATACCAATTAATAACAACATACTAATGAGCATCTGCTGTGATGAAATTGAATATGAATGTGCTGCAAATTTCGGGTAATTTATTTTTTTTTTTAGGGGGAAGTGCCACTGGTCGCATTCTGCTGTTAGAAGACTATATATAGAATGAACACCACTTTCTATCAAGTCATTCTGCACGTGGCAATTTCCATCGAAGGAGACAGGACTACCCGAGATACTGCAGATGCTGAAATATCCAAGTACTGGCCATGAGGCCTTCAGTGGGGCTGAGGACAATCTAGGACTTCACCTTGAAATTACTGCCCTTCCTTCGAAGGTTTAAACGTCTTATGTCTAGGTTAGCCACATGCAAAAAAGGAAATGAATTTGACCTCTCTCTTACATGAAAGGACATTTCAATATCACAATGAAAATTTAAATAAAAATTTTAAACCAGAAGAAACAATATTGTAAAAATAAAAGTTTGCAAGTCATCAACCTGGATTCTACTGTAACCGTAAGATGGTACAGATGTTTAGGTTAAAAGTATTGAGGTAGTCAGCTAAGCCTAGATGTATCACTATCACTGTATTAAGAAACAAAATGTAGGAACAGAGTCAGATTCTGTAGATTATAACTTTATTTATGTAGGTATTTTTTGAAAAAGAATCAGATTCTAAAGGTGATCATTTATTAACTTACTCTTTTATTCATATGTTCACTCATTCATTTTGGCGGGTTTTTTTTGAGACAGGGTCTCGCTTTGTAGTTCAGGCTGGTCCTGAGCTCAGCCTCCAACTCACATCACAGCAATCCTCCTGCCTCTGCCTCCCGAGTGCTTGGATTACAGGCGTGAGCCACCAAGCCCGGCACTGTGGTATGTGGTACTGGTTGCTGCTGGGCATGAGTCTCCACACCCAGTATTGTATGTGGTTACTGGGATCGAACCCAGGTCCTTGCGCTTGCAAGACAGGCGCCGGAAACACTGAGCTAAATCTTCAGCCCAACATTTTGGCATTTTTGAGACAAGGGCTCAGTGTATAATTCAGTCTGACCTGGAACTCATGACAATCCTCCTGCCTCAACATCTTAAGTGCTGGAATTACAGGCCTATGCCAAAATATCTAGCCCGAGTTTATAATTTTAAAAACTCTTGTCGACAGTAGGGCTATATCAGCGTTGTTCAAATGCATTCCATTTGTGTGCCTCAGGGACTTCTCCAAATGTTTGATTCTAATTTAATTTATTAAAGTATGGAGCCATTAAATTTTTTTCCCCATATTTTTTATCTTTATTCGTACATTACCTATACTCATCATGATTGCATTCAACAATGAGAATTTGTACAACTTTTTTTTAAATTTTTTAATCTTTACTGGTACATTACATATACGAATCATGATTGCACTCCATAATGGGGATTTGTACCAGTATAAGACACAACCTAATTCTCATTTTTTCTCATAGCCCTACCCACCCTACTGCTCCCCATATACATAAAACTTGTTTCCTTACTTTTTTGTTACAATCTCATCATTTTCCCCCCTTCTTCCTATTTTACATTGAGCATTTTCTGTTTCACAATATATAACATACAATGCTAGGACTCAGTTACATCTTTATTTTCTCATACCAGAGAAAAATGTGATATGTACCTATCTGTGCCCTATTTATTTCACTTATGAGGATATCCTCAAGGTATGACCATTTAAGTAGAAATGATTCAAACTTATCATTTTTTATGGCAGAGTAATACTCCATTCTGTAGAAGAACCACAGCTTTTTTATCCAGTCTCCAGTTGATGGACACTTGGGTTGTTTCCAAGATGTAGCAATCACAAATTGGGCTGCTATAAACATGGGTGCACATATGTCACTGTGATATGAGTCTTTTAATTCTTGT
>PVIR01039347.1:0-13837 GCA_004026965.1 Petromus typicus
GGGCTTCTGGGTAACGAACACATACCGGGTCGGAAATCATGTCCCCACTGACTGCAGCAGTGGACTTCATCGACAGCAATTCGAGTAAACCTTCTTGCTTCATAGGCTTTCTCTAGTCTTGACATAAACATTTTGCTTTTTGCAATTTTCTCTGGAGTCACATAAATTAGCTTCAAGTTGGAGGATTTTTTTACCATTTCCGCATGAACCCATTTCACATGCTCCTATTAAAGGGTAAAAGAGACACAGTTATGGTAGAATTCACGTGGCAGACCACAATACTGAGCGGAAAACGAGCACATGGATTACTCAGAAGCAACAGCCTGGGGCTCTTCTAGAAGCAGATGCTGGGTGCATTAAAACTGAAATCATGTCCCTCTGCTATACTTCGCGGCAGCTGTGCAAACAGTGGCCTAGTGCTATGCTGACAAGCAAATCGTTGATGAGGAAAGAATGTGAACATGAGAATATATTCCAGGAAAAGAGCATTTATTCTACAAAGGCCTAATTTTCGATTATACATAATAGTTTCTACAGTGCAAGCCAAGTGCTACAGGTATGATTATAAAGACAGGTTCATTAATCTCTTGTCATGTTCATAATCACTTCATTAAGCTGCGGCAAAATTCTCAATTAGGTGCTTTAATGCTATCAAATCTACTTATAATTTCTATTAAATATAAAGACCATGGGACTTTATACAGCAATATCCATTCCATTAAGATTGTCTAATATAAAATATGTTTTATATATATATATATATAATGATATATATAATCTTAGGGCTGATATTATATCATACAACATTTAACATATTAAATGTTATTTTTCTAGCTTAACAAGACCCAAAAAGTATAATAAAACCAATAATGAATAAGATAGGAAAAGGAAGTTAAAACTACTTTCACTGGGATCGGGGATTTAGCTCAGTGGTTCCGGCACCTGTCTTGCAAGCACAACGACCTGGGTTCGATCCCTGGACGTCACATACAATACGGGGCGTGGAGACTCACACCCGGCAGCAGTCAGTACCACATACCATATATCATATTGCCAGGCGTCATGGCTCTTGCCTGTAATCCCAGCACTTGGGAGGCAGAGGCAGGAGGATTGCTGTGATGTGAGTTTGAGGCTGAGCTCAGGACCAGCCTGATCTACAAAGTGAGACCTTGTCTCAAAAAAAACAAAACAAAACAAAACTACAACTGTTTTCATTGTCCCATTAAGGAACCACTCTGTTCACTCCTACAGATACTCCAGGACACATATGTTTCTTCTTTAATCTCTTCAGCTTTCAGGTAGTAGTGACATAGCATGAACTTGTAATTTTTTGCACCTTTCTAAATTGCTTTCTATTCTTACTTGTCTCTGTAATTTGAAAGAAGTACAATATTAAAGGTAATCCCCCCACACCCAGATTCATTCTATTAACTCAGAGCACAGAAGAATCATAAAAGAGACTCCCAGAATGTGATATTTCTAATTGCAGATTTGGGTAAGAAACGCAGAAAGTAAAATAGATTATCTGAAAAGCAGGTCAAAGAAAAAGATTCAGGAGCCAACTCACAAAGATTCTCACTACCTAAAGATGAAACTATTTCAGCATTAAAAATATGGATTAAAATGCATCAAATATATTTTTAAAACCTTAATTTATAGTGATGCCTGGAGGAAAAACTCCAAAGAATTTATTGACCAGCAATAGATAATGCAAGAAAACCAACCCTGTCTGAAGACTAGTAAAGAAAGGAAAAAAAAAAAAAATCAATATTTTCACCTTGCAAAACGAACAGAAAGCAAAACTATGCAGTGGGTTGAATCTGCCCCCTGAGCAGTTGTTTGTAACTCCTTATATAAATACTGAACAGTTTATAATTTTATAGGCAACTCAACTGCAGCTATGACTCCTATTTCAGTCAAGAGTTTACATTTGTAAAAAAAGAAACACACAGCAGAATTCATACCTTAGAACTAGAAGCATTTAACATGGTAGCTGAAATTCCTAATTGTTTTAAAACCATTAATTGGTCCTCCATGAGAGAGATCAAGGGGCAAATTACAAGCGTAAAACCTAAAACAGAAAAAAAAATCTACCTTAAACTTTATACTACCAACAGAATGTGACCATTAACCTTCTTTACTATAATCTGTAGAAACTGTACATCAACTTATAGTTTTCAATGCAGTTTTAACAATATATTACCTATCTCTTATCCTCACTATTAAGAGAGACAGATATGAATAAATGACAAAATAAGGTGTCACAGCATGTATTTATATGTCCCCCCCAAAACCTCATGCACTTGTAGGTAGGTAGGGCTGTTCACAGGTGGCTGGATCTAGGGTGTATGAATATGCATTAGAGGTATGTGAAACAGTCCACCAGCTGGTTTTGCATAGGTGTGGATAATGGGAAGGCCCAGCCTGGCTGTGAGTAATATCAACGAACAGGCTTTTAGCCTGGATCAGATAAAAGGAAGAGGAAGACTCCCTGTTCCCTGCCTACCCTGACATGGACTGTTTCTCCTCTCATGCGCTTGTGCTCTGCGACCCAGCCTTGAAGCCAGATAACAGTGAACGAAAACTTCTACAAACTGTGAGCTAAAATAAACTTTTCTTCCTTTAATTTGTGGATGCCAGATATTTTGTCCTAACACTGAGAAAGTAATTAACACACGAGTGAGTAGAAGCTAAAGAAGCAAATATAAGACTACACAGAACTTTCTATCTTTATTCGCTCTTATAAAAATAAACCTAGATTTAAACATTTTGAGTGATTCATTTTCTATCACTTTTAACAACTGTTATTTATAATCTTGGTAAATTAATGTAAATCAGGTCAAATACTAAACAATTGTATCAGGGAAAAATCATTCCAAGTTTTCCAAAAGAAAACAGACTATGTAATTAAGAATGTTAGTTGCAAGAATATTCTACTTCTTGTACCATAATAATTCAGTCTGAGTAGAAATCAAGCAGTGCAGCAACTGAAGATAATAATATGCTCCTTTTCTCATAACTGAGGTTGTTTATAATTATAAGATATTCTAAATTGTAAAAATTACATGGCTTTACTTTTCTGTAGTTTGTTCCTTACAATAGCCTGAAGGAAAGCAGGTATTTAAAAATACACACATAAATTATGAGATTTTGGCCACTCAATTATTATCTCTTCTATATTTTCACTTTCTCACTACCGCAATCTCACTCATTACATTTAACATGGTCAAACTTTCTCAACTTTAAAAAAGTGTAGATATTTCCTATGGTCTCAATGTGGGTACCCATCCACCAAATTCATTTGTGGGACAGTATTAAAAGGCCAGGCCTTTGGAACATGTTTAAGTCAGAGATGCCCTTTAGTGACTGATTAATTCTCTTATAAAGCAAGCAGAAAGGAAGCCCATTCTCTGAAAATACAGCATAAAGATGCCATTAAAATAGGCCTTCACTGGACACCAAATCTGCTTGTCCTTGATCTTGGACTTCCCACATGCCAAAATTATGAGCACTAAACTTCTATTGCTTATAAGTTATCCAGTCTAAGGGTATTTTGTTATAACACCTCAAACAGAGTACAACAGCATCTAATTTATATTCCTTTCTCTTCTTTTTCATTCTTTACCAGAGTGTTCCACACTTTCCAGCTCCACATCTTCTACTCTTACTTTCACACCACTGCTACTTGGTCAATATAAAAAAATGAAATAATTGAGCCCCATTACCATCTTCCCAACCTCTAACCCATCTAACTTAGATCTCTCCTAGCTAAGCTTAAGATGCAAACATTCTTCACTCACAGTACAGGTCCACCTGAATGTATCAGAGGCAGCATAAATTTAGTATGTTCCAAACTGAATTCATCATCTTCTCTTTATTTCCTTTTCTAAATAAGCTCTTTCTCCACTGTAACCTACTTCAGCATGTAATATCTATTAACGTAGAGACAAAGCAAAAATGTACTTCATTTTTACATGTTAAACTCAGTATTTATTTGAAAAAGAATTTTAAAATATTAGGAAAATCATTTCAACTTAAAATTCCCTCTTACTAATACGTACCCTCTGAACACAATGCTGGTAACTGGTAACATAAGGTCTTCCCACCTCCTGTAGGCATAACAAGAAACACCTCCTTGCCAGCCATTGTTGCATTAATAGCTTCAAGCTGAAGCGGTCTGAACTTGTGCAATTTGAAGACACTTTGCAGAACGTCTTTAACTTTATGAGACCATGGAAAATCTAGAGAGAAAACAATAAGCTAAACATACTAGAACTCTTAGGGTTCTCAAGTACGACACAAACATAATTGACTGTTTACAATTGTGCTTATAACATGCAAAACTCAGAAATGCATACTTAAGATATTTAACATTCTAAAACCTTTTAACTTTGGTGATGATAATTTTGAAATTGGTGCAACTCACTAAGATAAGCAAAGCAAAGGCACACTAAGTGATATATAAAGAAACAATACATTAAAGAAAGGAAACATTGCCGGTTTCACCCACACTGAAGGGAAAGGGGTTCAGTTGGGTATTTGAAGGACAGTCTGAATACTGATCAGGGAATTTTTAGTATCATAAAATAATCAAAATATCCACAAATATCTGGAGTTCTTAGTGCAAATATCTTGTATTTAAAGGTCAGTCACTGGAAAAGAATCTCCAAAAAAGCACAAATCCTTCTAGAGTTATAACATTATTATAATACATGAAAATAGAGAGCTTCATGGAAGATTTTTAATTAATCAAGAATGGTTTATTTGGCTGGGGATTTAGCTCAGTGGTTCTGGCGCCTGCCTTGCAAGCACTAGGGCCCAGGTTCATCCCAGTAACCACATACAAAATGCTGGGCGTGGTGAACAATGCTGGCCTACAAATAATCAGTACCACATACTACAATGCCAGGTGTGGTGGCTCACGCCTGTAATCCCAACACTCAGTAGGCAGAGGCAGGAGGATTGCTGAGTTCAGGACGACCCTCCACTACAAAGCGAGTCACTGTCTCAAAAAAAAAGAATAGTTTATTCACCATGACAGGAAAATAAACCAGACTTTGGCAAGCAGTGTGGATAATTTGAGGGGTTTTTTGGTAGTGAAAACTTCACAAGTTTAGTTTCAGTAAATATTTTATTTTTCAAGCATTGATTAATGCTACTAAAACTATTTTTGGAAAAATAAAGTCTGAATAATAATGCTTAATCTAAAGACTACAGAATATGGGTAATGAATGGGCTGCCGCCACATTTTCTACTACAACACTTCACCTCGAAGCCTGCTAGAAAGCAATGACCCATGCAGAAAAATTCTAGCTTGTTTTTTTTTTTAAAAAAAAAAAAGAGAACAAACAAAACAAGCAAAGGAAAAAAAGAAAAAGCAAACCTTCCTTATTCCAAGCAGCTGGTGAAGAGTCACATTCTTGGCTGGCCCCAGCATCTGAATTCTCTAAACATTGCTCTATCTTCTTTGTGAGGAGTGATTTTTTCTGAAGAAGCTCCTGCTGCCTTTCCATAAGCTCTTGAATTTGAATGTCTACTGCATGCAGCTCACTGGTCACAGAATCCAGTTCCTCTGTCAGGGCTGTGGGCGGGGAGGCAGGAGTCATGACTGACAAGAGGCAATCACAATGCTGAGTTTCTTGCCATCTACAAAATAGGTTGGCAGAGTGGCAAAGACCATCTATTTTGGAGGCACTCCAAATATCTGGATATGCAGAGGAACATATGCTTCATTTGCCAAGCAGGTAAGTGGGGATGTTATACGGCATGTCTGGTATGCACGAGTCACAACACAGAATTAGAATTAGATTAGAATTCAGAGTCGAAGCCTCTACAGATGACCACTATCCTTTTACAAACACCTGGCTTGCTCCTGAGTCTTGTGAAAGACTAAGTTACCATGGGACCTGTGCTGTCTGCTGTGCAGAAGGCACCATCTGATCCATCAATTCCTAAGGCAGACTGCCTTCACCACAATGGAAGCAGTATATGCAAAAGTGAGTTCAAGTAGGTTCTAGAAAGCGTGAACAAGCAAGCTCTTCTTTCCATTGGGTAGTTCTCAGCAGCAGCATCCACCATTTTTTTTTAAATCATAACTTGTAAAGACTCAGGAAAGACTTCCAGAACGATTTCAAGAAGTGATAAGAATGACACCATACAAATGTTCAAATAGAGGGAGAGTGTTTTGAGGGAAATAAATAGGAATGTGTTTATTCACCATATATTTGATCATCCCTTACACTCAGAGAAGCATATAAAGATGTAGATTTTTTTAGGGTTTTTTTTGAGACAGGTGCTCGCTTTGTGGATCAGGCTGGCCCTGAGCTCAGCCTCCAACTCACATCACAGCAATCCTCCTGCCTCTGCCTCCAGTGCTGGGATTACAGGCGTGAGCCACCACGCCCAGCACTATGGTGTGTGGTACTAGTTGCTGCTGGGCGTGAGTCTCCACACCCAGTATGGTATGTGGTTACCAGGGATCGAACCCGGGTCCTTGCGCTTGCAAGACAGGCGCCGGAACCACTGAGCCAAATCCCCGGCCCCAAAGATGTAGATTTGAATGTGTTAGTTATTTGTATTACAAAGATGTAGACAGTTCAGAAGAGTGGCTATTATCAAGAAATCAACCAATAACCAATGCCGACATGGCTGTGGGGAAAAAGGAGCCCTTCTCCACTGTTGGAGTGCAGACTAGCATAACTTCTGTGGAAATCAGTGAGATTTCTTTAAAAAACTAAAATTAGGGCCGGGGAGTTAGCTCAGTGGTTCCGGCGCCTGTCTTACAAGCGTAAGGACCCGGGTTCGATCCCTGGTATCCACATACCATACTGGGCGTGGAGACTCATGCCCAGCAGCAACCAGTACCACATAACTCAGTGCCGGGCGTGGTGGCTCACACCTGTAATCCCAGCACTTGGGAGGCAGAGGCAGGAGGATTGCTGTGAGGTGAGTTGGAGGCTGAGCTCAAGGCCAGCCTGAACCACAAAGTGAGACCCTGTCTCAAAAAAACAAAAACAAAAACAAAACAAAACAAAAACTAAAATTAGATTCGACTAGTATCAAATCACAGTGATATATGCACGCCCATGTTACAGCGCCACAGCTTGTAACAGCTAAATCTTGGAAACAGCCCAAATGCCCATCAACAGATAAGTGGATAAAGAAGATGTATTTTTTAACACAATGGAGTACTACTTTGCCCTAAAGAAGGAAGAGCTTCAGATATTCATAGCTAAATAGATGGACCTTAAGACCATACTTAAGTGAAATAAATCAGACACATCTGTGTAACTGTTGCATTTTTTTTTCCTCTGGTGTGAGAAAAGTGGAAATAAAAACTAAAAATGCATAATAAACTTTGGGAAATGGGAAGAAAACAAAATAAAATCGATCAAGCTGGTGTGAAAGAACGGGAACAGGTTAAAAGGTTAAGTAAATAAATAATGTCAGCACAACAGTACACAGTCTAAAACACAATAAAATACCAAAATTTATTTAACAATGTATCTCTGTTCAATTTTTATATTACACATTTAAAATCACATTGTAAAATAATATGTGGAAATTTTTAAAATTTCACTGAAAAATAATGTAAATCTAACAGCATTACTTTGTGCAGTAGGAGCTGAAGTGATTTATATTTTATTCTCCATATGTTTTAGGTTCCTAGAAGTCTATCAAAAGCATGTTCCTCAGAACTCTTGCCATTTGCTTGGGATACAACCACTTATGGCAATAAGGCAATGCCTCAGACAGCTAAACATAGAAGTACCATATGATCCCACAATTCTGATTCATTATATACCCAAAAGAATTGAAAGGATGAACCTAAGCTGCTAGTTCTACACCACTGTTCCTAACAGCATTACTCATAACAGCCAAAAAGTGAAAAAAAAAAAAAAAAAAGGTTCATCAGAAAATGGATAAACAAAATGTCTATACAACATAAAGTAAACTGTCAATTTTAAAAAGGAAAAATTCTGACATGTTACAAACTGGATAAATTTTACAGGCACTATGCTACATGAAAAGGACAAGTATATGATTCCATGAATACAAGATAACTAATAAAAGCCAAATGCGTAGAGTCAAAAGGAACAGTAACTTTCAGGGATTAGGAGAAAGTTATGAAGAATTTTAACAGATACAATATTTCAGTGTGTGATGAAAACCTTCAAGAGATGGATAGCATTTTTGGTTGCACAACAATGGGAATGTCCTTAAGGTCAATGAATTTTTCACTTAATAATACCTAAATGCTTAATCTTGCTGGGTATATTTTACCATGATAAAAACCTGAAAACAGCATTCCGTAATCAGACTTTTTAAAGAAATTAGTCAAAGAACATATAATTCAAAATAGAACAGAGTGAACGTCTACTAACCTGAGATGGATGCCATTTCTAAAACTGAACTGAAGATCCAACTTTCCTTCTAAAAGTGAAAGAATAAACACAGCAACAAGTTTTTATCTGAGGTAGTAACACTGATCAGAAGCAAAGTGTTTGCTTAACAAGCTTGGAATCGTTTCTGATCCAAAAACAACCACCAAAAGACTACTGGCAATGCTCAATCAATGGTAGTCTGTCATTAGTTAGAAAGTACATTGTATGTTGCAAACACCTTTTTAAAAGGTGATTCTTCTCACACTGGAAAATTTTCTGGATTTTTGCAAGACAATCAACATTATCTAAAACTAAGAGTGCTCTCTGGATGTAGCTTCATGACCATCCTGAACTTACTCAAGACTACTTCCTACATTAGAGAGATTTTCTTGTTTTTGTTTAGTTTGGTTTGGTTTTGGTTTTGTTTTGGTACGGGGGATCCAGCTTAGGACCTTATGCTTGCATGACAGGTGCAGCACCACTGAACTAAATACCCGAGCCGATCTTTTACAGTATTACAATTATGCCCCTCCAACATAGAATTCTGAAGCCATCCGGGGCAGGAATGATTAGCTGAGTCTTTTTTGTTTTGCGAAATAGAAATAGAATGGCCACATTACTAAAAGTTGGTAAGTTAACAAGAACTTCATCCTAGAAATGCAATATTTCTTCCACAGATTGTAAACTCCTCCAGCAGGGCAAGGACTGAGTGAGTCACTTCACCTTTGTATTCATAGAGCCTAGCAAAGTGCCTCGCGTTTAGTGCAGGGTCACTGAAGCAGGGGCTACCTACACCCTTATGAAAAATCTGCATCCAATTTTCCCTAAAAATCTGCGACTCCTTGGCTGTTAAAAGACCTCTCTTTCTCCAAATTATGTAACTGAATAGCAAAAGAGGTCTCAAAGTATATTCGAAAACTAATAAGCTATAGGAGGTCTGGAGGTCAGAAGCCTGACCGAGATATCCACAAGGGAGAAAATGTGTGGAGTGACAACTATCATCACTATTTTAGGAAAAGTATCATGGTATAAGCTAAACCAGACCCACATCCTTCCAACCCTAACAACCTGTATTTCGAGTGAATAAGAACTTAATAATACCCTTCCTTACGCTACTGGGAAACAATCGACAAGCACGCCCAGTGGTATTTCCCAGTAAGCTATGCCTGTTATTAAACAGGCCAGGCCCCTGAAGTTGAAAAGTCGGCACAGAAAAAGAAACTGGTCAGCAAGAGAAAGTCCCCCTAAAGGCCAGAGTTCCGTGAAAGCTGAACAAGGACTAAAGAGCTGATTTCCTCCCCGCCAAAGAACTCCGGGATGCTCTGGCCTCGCTCTCCCGCAGGACAGAAAAATCAAAGCAGGAGCTCCCTGCAATGGGGTCCTTGGATCTGTACCAGAGTTACTCCACCACCTCTAAACAAGGGGTGAAAGGAGTAGCCTCTGACACCCGGGTCTCCAACCCCGAAGCGCCGGAGCCGAAGGACCACTACGCACCTGGCCCAGCCGCAGTCCTATAAAAATCTTCCCGCCACCCAGCCCAGAGCATCAACCCTTCCGGGTCGGTCAGTTCAGCCAATCGCAAATAACTACCCTGTCTAACTGGCAGGAGGGTGTGGCCAGCCGAAGCGTCATCGAACAAGACCATTTGTTATTGGATGAGAGAGGGGACATAGCTAACCAATAGGAAACGGGCTTGAAACTAGGGTGGGGGCGACTGCGTGTTTCCGGAAGACGTGGCGGCTGTCTCCTGGGCTGCATCCCGGCTTCATTTCACTCGACCCAGCTTCGTACCCTGGCCTTCCTGAGGTGCCGCCGCCGCCGGCCTCACCGCTGCAACCATGATCTCCTTAACAGATACCCAGAGTAAGCACTTGTTCCCCTGCTCCCTGCCCAGAGCCCCGCACACCCCTCGCCTGCGCCGCTCTCGCCCACCGGTCCCTCCGCCTGGGTCAATGAATGAACCTCCGCGCCGGGGGCGGCGGCCTGCGAGACCGAGCGAGGGCTGCCGGGAGCGGAGAGCAGCCTGAAGGGACGGGGCTGGACTTGGAGTGAAGGCCCGGGCCTGGCGGGAGTCCGGGCTGGGTAGGGCGCCCGCGTGGGGAGCGGGAGTTTCAGTTGGGAGGCACCGCGAATCTTTGACTTCTGCCACGCCTGGAAGCAACTTTCCTGAGATTCTTTGCGATGACTTCACGTTATTACACGCCCAAAGTGCCCGCAGTGGTGGAAAGACACTTTATGTTTGTAAGAGAATTTTTTCTTTTAGCGTTGTTTTGTTTTAGCATTCCTTTCTACCTGCCACAGGGCTCTCCAGGCCTATCTTATCTCGAAGGTTAGCATTGCGGTCTGTTTCCTTTTCTTTGAATGTAGCTTACCCACCCTTCAGCCCCTTCTTGTCCATTTTAGTCTTTGTGCACTTATATATTTGCCCGAACTCAGCGCGTCCTTGTATTTTGATGATCGTGATAACTTGTCCACTTGGCTTGGTCTGCTGTGCCTTTCGTTCCTCACACCAGTTAACTAATCTACATTTTCGTAATTTTATGAATGAGCTCGTTGAAGTGAAAATTTAAAATGCTTTGTTTTAAAGTGGAGTCTTAAAGTTTAGATTCAAATGGTAGCAAACTTGAACTCCAGTTTCTGAGGTCTCCCAGACACCCTGCCACCCTAATCAGGCTCTCTTCTTTGGTGAGGGTGAACTGGGTCCGCATCTTGGGACCGCCAGGTCTGGCTCAGGAAGATTGTCCATTCTGGTACATTTTCTTTTCTTCACCTCCTTCTATTCTCATCATACAAATAAAATACAAGTGTAGTCTTCTTTTCCTTTTTTAAAATCTGTAATTACTAGCAATTGTATAAAGATAATTTCTTTAAGTTTACCCTATGCTTTCGTATAAACATTGTGCTTAATTCTTAAATGAGTTTTACAAGGTAAAATAACCCATTTTTTAAATGAAGCACCAAAGAAACTCGATGTATGCTCATTAAAAAAAAAAAAAAAAAAACTAGCAGGACATAAACAATACATTCTTTAATGGTGGCACTCCCAAGAGGCTGACGCAGGAGGACTGCAGATTTGAGCTCAGCCTGGGAAATTGAGTGCAACCTGTCCCAAAAATAAATGAATAAATAATTTTAAAAGAAAACAAAGACCGGAGATGTAACTCAGTCGTAAAGCTTTGAATTCAATGCCGAGGACCACAAGATGGAAGAAAGAAAAAAGATGGGGTTGAGGGAGTCAAGAGAGAAAATAATATTTCAGTATTTGACCTGGTATCTGCCATCTCAAAAACTAACATCTAAGAAGTCTTAATATAAACTTTGAAGTCTTAAAACAGTCTGAATCTGTATTACTGTGTATAAAAATGTGAATTGTCCTGTACATAGAGATTTCTCTTTTATTAAAAACTTAAGGATGAGTGCCTGATGTACATTCTTCCAAAAACTAAAACAAGGGGTAAGATTGGACTCTGGGAAGAGAGGAAGCCTTCCTTTATTAAGTTTGTGAGAAAGATGAAATTTTACTATTTGTTATTCATTTACTAAATGTTTGAGATGAGACGGTAGGTTGAAACATATAATGATTAGTCAGCCAGAGGATTTTGAATTTCACATTGTGCTTATATGTCTGTTTTTAATTGCCAGGGACTGGCCGGCATTCAAGTGATTTGCCAAGATTATTCTGGGATTTCCATTCTAGAAGAGAGTGACCAAGCAGACATCGGAGTAGAAAAAATGGCGGTTCCCAATTGATTGTGTTAGGGGATTCTAGAATTTGACACTTCTCCACTCCACAAAAGAAATGAAATAAAAAGGAAAAAAAACACAAGATTTATTGAAGAGGATAGATGGAGGATGTTCCCATTTGCATCTAAATGGCCACTTCGCTTCATTTTGTCATGCAGGATAAAATCCACCATGACATTCAGTTGAATTATTCAGTTAGTTAGTATGCAGCAAAGTTCTCTTTTTCAGGACTTCTGTTTTTAAATGGGCATAGTAAGAAAGACAGTGGTGCCCTTAAACAGGAGTAAATAAGAGAACAAAATGCTAACAGTGATTACCATTGGATTCTATGTATCCTTTCTTATTAAAGTCCCACAGTAGACTTTTATATTAGATAGTTGAAGGTTTTTTTGGTTTGGGTTTGATCATTGACAACATCAAACCAATCCTAGCATTAGCAGAGGTGTCAGAGGCAGCTAGCTGGCCCCTCCTGCCTTGCCCTGGATGAAGGAGTATAATATGTCAGTCGCCTTGCGTAGTTGTAGATCACAGGCTGTGAGGTGAATTCTAGCCTGACCATACATCAGACCCACACATGTATTTCTGCTGAGCGTAGAATCATGAACTAGTTCCTTCCATCTCTCTGGTCCTTGATTGCTTGTGTGAAGCATGGGCCATTGCTGTATTTTAACCTCACAATTCTGTTAAAAGAATTATAAGGAACTTATGTAAACACTTGATTAAGTGGCAGACCACGCACAAACCCTGTCCCTTCTCAGTGCTGTCCATTTTTAATAGTCCTGCCACCTGCTTAGTTTTTTTGATGCTATGCTAATTTTAAATTTGAATCATCCAAATATGCTTACCCCAGAAATTCAGAATACTCTAATGCCCTTGATTTATATTTGACCAAACATAATTAACCCAAAAAAAAAAAAAAGTTCTGTGGGCAGAAGTATTTTTACAGTGGTGAAGCACATGGACTTGTGCGTTCAAATAGAAGTGGTTGAGATACTTAACCAGACCTGTGAGTTTGAGTGTCTTAAGTCAGCTGTCTAAATTTCAGTGTCTTCTATCAACTGATGCAGTTGTCCCTATATTCCAGTAGGTAGTAGGAGGATTGAATTTTATAAGCCTAATTCACAATGTCTAATTCATAGTAAATTCACTTAACATAATAGATGTGTTTCCCTATCATTTTTTTTCTAATAGTTAAACATCTCAAAATGTTTCTGTAATCACTAAGAATATTATTTGGGAAAAAAATAAAAATTATTCATGTTCAAATAACTCAGATGTAATGATTACACCCTAACTACTAGATATTTAATAGAATTTTACTTCCTCTTGTATCCATGGAAATTATATCTGACATCTAACTCATTGTTTTGGTAAATTCTTTAAGATTTCTTGCATAAAAGTATTGACTCAGATTTTCATTGAAATTTGTGTCTGAAAATTTGGTATATTTATAGACAGTTACCTCAATTATTTTTTTTGAGATAGAGTCTCACTTTGTAGTTCAGGCTGGCCTTGAGCTTAGCCTCAAACTCACATCACAGCAATCCTCCTGCCTGTGCCTCCCAAGTGCTGGGATTATAGTGTGAGCCACCATGCCCGGCACTGTGATATGTGGTACTGATTGCTGGTGGGCTTGAGTTACCATGCCTGGCATTGTATGTGGTTACTGGGGAATCACCTCAGGATCTCGCATTTGCAAGGCAGGCGCC
>PVIR01039348.1:0-13999 GCA_004026965.1 Petromus typicus
GAATTATTTATTTTAAAAGTACATTGTTAGAATGATTAGAAATGTCACATTTAACAATATGTTAGTTTAAAATGTGGTAATTATTAATGAGTCGTCATTTACTATTCATTTATGTGTTATGTACCTTGTATCTAGTTTATCTATTTAAAAAGTCTGGTAGTGAGAGTCCCTAACTTGCTTTTTGCCTTTAAGAAGTAGATGCTGGGCCGGGGAGTTAGCTCGGTGGTTCCGGCGCCTGTCTCGCAAGCGCAAGGACCCGGGTTCGATTCCCCGGTAACCATATAACAATACTGGGTGTGGAGACCCACACCCAGCAGCAACCAGCACCACATACCACAGTGCCGGGCGTGGTGGCTCACGCTTGTCATCCCAGCACTCGGGAGGCAGAGGCAGGAGGATTGTGATGTGAGTTTGAGGCTGAGCTCAGGGCCAGCCTGAACCACGAAGCGAGACCCTGTCTCAAAAGAAAAAAAAAAAAAAGTAGATGCTGTTATTTTCAATAAATATATTCACCTAAATTTTGACTTGTAGTTTTTTAATATTAAAAATAGTTTCAGTCTGTCCTTCAGTTTCATGAGAAGTTCAAGACATCTATCATGCAATAATATGACTAAAAATCATAAAGGCATATCATATTCTTGAAAATAACAAAGAAAAATGAATTTCAATGGTTCTCACCACCCAAACAAGATGATAAGTACAGGAGGTAATGCATTTGTTAATAAGTTCAATTTAGATACCCAACAATGATACTCTTCTTCCTTTGTCATCATTTCCTTTGATATTTAGATGCATTTTTAAAAAACATAATAATCCTATGAAAGCATAATCATCCTTTGTTGTTCCTTGTAGTCTCCATCCTGACACTTCAAAGAATCATATTGTGCACCAAAAAGACACATTTTCAGGATTAAATCAGTGACTATCTAGACAGATTGCACTTCATGAGATTATAATTCCTATTGACATCACAGGCATCTTAGTTTGATTAACTATGTGAAGTTCAGACAACACTGAATGAAGTTGCCTATGGACACATTTCTGAGAATATATCTCCATACTCAAGCTGCAAATGTAATGCACAGTGAAAATTTATTTAGCAATTAATACTCAAAGGAACAAATATTCATCCTTTTCATGGACAGTACTTTCATTTAAAATTCATTCTGTCTGGTGCAAGATAATTAAACCTCTATCTTTATTACGCTAGGTCTTCTGGGAGCTCTTTAGAGAACTTTTAATTCTCTACATTCTTCTGGAGAATTTATGGGTCTCAGTTGAAGAACTACATAATTGAATAATTTTTGAGAATAAAATAAAATGTCTTGAATGTTTGTTGATATATTTATTATATTTGGACTTAATTTTATCTTATAATTTCTAATCCTACAAAGCATGTTTTTATTTTTCTTTCTTTCTTTTATATATAATTGTTCCTTGTAGTTTAAGAAGTGATTGCATTTTAATATATTCTTCTCCTCCATAATTATATCTTTCACATATTTTCCCCAAAACTATTTTGGCTTTTAACTCAGTAGTATTATTCTGTCTGTGTATGCTCAAGGTCTTGAATTTGGTCTTCAGCACACACGTACTGGCATGAGCGCACACACATACACACACACACACACACACACACACACACACACACACTTTTTCATATTGTTAGTGGGTTATTTTCCAGTTTTCCTATTTCCTATTAGATTAACTATATTCTCATGACTTCACTTCCTTTCAGGTTACATATTCAATATTAAATATTCTATTTATTCTGCTTTCCTACTTCTTCATTTTTTTCTCCCATGAACATTTACATGTATTTTATTAGAATATATAAAATTTACATACTATTTTTCTACTTGACTGGCCACTTTATTTAATTTTAGATTAAACATTTACATTTTAAATATCCTCTATCATTTCATTATTTGTACAATCCATTGAATTCTTGTTGGGTGAAAATTTTTCTAATCATATCTCAGGAAGGGTTAATGAGAAGAGAACTTCCTGAAATACAGTATTTTACATTTAACATTACTCTTCTCTGACCTTGATTCTTAATGAATGGTTTAACTGAATATAAAATCTTTGCTTGGGAAAAATGAGAATTAAGTTGTGTCATATATTGGTACAAATTCTTAATTTTGAATGTGATCATGATGTGTATATATGATGTACAAATAAATATTTTAATTAAAAAATCTTTGCTTCAGATTTACGTGTTTTGACATTCTAAAAAAATTGCTTGCTAGAAAAAAGAAAGCAAAGCTTATGTATATAGAGGTGGGAGAGTTGTAGGGAAGTCATGGGGAATGGGAAAAAATAGAATTAATATATGAGGTGTATTGGTACAAATTCTCAATTTTGATTGTGATAGTAATGTATATAAGTATGTACAAATAACATTATTTTAAAGTGTTACTTTTTCTTTTTTCTTTTTTATGTTTATTTTTCTGAGAAAGCCAATATGCATTTCACTATTTTGTTCATATAAATATTGTTTCTTGTAGTCCAGGAATGTTATAGTATTTTTTTTATCATTGAAACAAATTAAGTATAATGCATCTTAACTTTGACTATTTTGAACAAAAAAGCTAGAAACAGACAGAATCTAGTTTATTATATTAATAGTTGACTACTTTCTGCTCACTAAAGACATAGTGTTTTGATATTTAATAGACATACAATATAACCAAAGAACTTCTGAATGTGTAAATGCTGCGTGTTCATTGCCTTTCTCTGGTATGATGGGCCTTGGGACCTCTGGTTTCTTGATTCCTCCATTTCTTACAAGAAAAATATTTTCTTTTTCCTCTTTATTGACTCGCTATTTGATTTTCTTTTTTTTTTAATTGAAATCTTATTGATACATTCATATACACATCATGATTGCATTCCATAATGGAGATTTGGACCAGTATAAGACACTACTTAATTCTCATTTTTTTCCATAGCCCTGCCTACCCTACAACCCCCCCATATACATAAAATTGTTTCCTTTCTTTTTTGTTATAACCTCATTATTTTTCCCCCTTCATCCTATTTCACTTGGAGTTTTTTTCTATTTCATAATATATAACATATAATTCTAGAACTCATTTACATATTTATTTTCTCATATCACAGAAAAGATGTAATATTTACCTATCTGTGACCTATTTATTTCACTTATGAAGATATCTTCAAGGTATGTCCATTTAAGTATAAATGATTGAAACTTATCATTTTTATGGCAGAGTAATACTCCATTCTGTAGAAGAACCATAGCTTTTTTATCCACTCTCCAGTTGATGAACATTTGGGTTGTTTCCAAGATGTAGCAATCACAAACTGAGCTGCTATAAACATGGTTGCACATCTGTCACTGTGATATGAGTCTTTTAATACTTTTGTGTATACACCCAGCAGGGCAATGGCTGGGTAAAATGGGACCTCCAATCCTAGCTTTTTGAGGAATCTCCAATCTGATCTCCAAGGAGTTGTATGAGTCTACAGTCCCACCAACAGTGAAGGGTTTCTTCAGTGTAATCCTCACTTTTGCTAGTTGAATGCTACTACAATGTAAGTGACCACGGCTCAAAGAGTTATCTTGAACTGTGCTCAATTGTAAGCCATTATAATTTAGTTAGAGAAACTTTAGGTAGTTCTGGTTTAGGCAATTGTTTTAGAAAAAGCTAAAAAGAAAAAACAAATGTATCTTTATTCTCTTCTGCTCATTTTGCTCCCAAATTAGCTCATATGATATTCATCACAAAAGTAATGAAGAAAAGTAACACCGAAGTCCCTAATATGTAACAGTTTTATTTAATTGATTTTTATTGAGGATATCTTTAGGGTATTTCCTTATTTAGTATAGTCTGGTTATGTACAAGTTTGTATTTTCTGGCAGATATTAAAGTTTAAATAACACTCTTATGATTTTCGATTATTTCCCTGAAACAAAAATAGATCTTTTTGACATCTATAAGGCCAGTTCAATGAACAATCAATATTATTTTCAATATTTTTATTTCTAACGTTTCTTTTTACTACACTGACTGGAACAAAATTATCTATCCTCATATGTTATAATTAACTTCTAAAAATTTAATTGTTTT
The DNA here is from genome assembly GCA_004026965.1 of Petromus typicus. Taxonomy (NCBI): domain Eukaryota; kingdom Metazoa; phylum Chordata; class Mammalia; order Rodentia; family Petromuridae; genus Petromus; species Petromus typicus. Next base: position 4,098 of record PVIR01039348.1, read on the forward strand.
CATAAAATCAACATCTTTTTCTTTTTAATGTAATCTTTAATGAAATTAAAAATTACTTATTTGACCTAATTATATATTGAGTATGCACAATAAAACTCAGTTTGTGAAAAGATACAACTGGCCACTAATATTTAACAAATACAAGACTGAAGAGGAAGTGCAGGTTTTATTTTAATTTTGTAATACTCACAATTGTTCAACTTTATACTCAAGATAGTATTTAAAACAGGGACTTTTAGTCATCAGTCAATAGAGCAGAGTTATTAAGTAGAAACCAATTAAGAAAATTTTCATTGCATTTTTCTGTAATAATCTATTATGTCATGCATATTTAAAATAAAGACAGGAAAAATCACTCAATATAGATAATAGGTGGTAGCCATATTCTTTCACTGATTTGAATTAAATTTTATGAATTAAAACTTTGAAAACACCCCAAATGCAAAACACTGAGTTGTTATAAGAGATTATATTATAATCTATTAATATAAATTTAGAGAAAAATGGTCTGCTAATTGATCATCAGATTACTCATAAATACAGATAAAGCTATCAATCCAACATAATTCTATAATTCTATATTAATTTACAAAATATTTTATATCTTTGTATATGTTATCCTAAAATTTTCTTGGTATGTAGATATAAGGTAATAAACACTTATGCATCCAAATAATGTTTTAGACCATCATGTATAACTTCAAGCATGCAGATGGAAAATCCAAAAGAGAGAATTCATACTCCTTTACAATGCTGCATGTTACATATTCTGATAAGCTTTACAGTGCAATAGAAATATGATATTTTGCCTTAATATGATATTTTGACTTAAACATTTTTGTTGGAAATATAGAAATAATTCTTAATTTGAAAAAAGTGTATACCATAATATTATGTGTATAAATTATTATGCAAATTAAAAACCTTTTTTGTCATACAAAATGGTGTTTGCTACATATATTCATATTTATATTATATTAAAAGTCGTAGTCAATACAATAAGCCAATGAGGCTATAAAAAATAGAAGTGTAAAGAAAGCAAAAAAGACGAAAATATATTAAGATTAGAAAAAAGGAAACAATAAACCATTATTCCGAGGATTTTATTGCCATTATTTCTGGAAATGTTAGATTGTTTTTATATTTGAGCTAGATTTTTGAAGAGTAGCCAAGAATACTGATTTATCCTTGTAATCTCAGAGTTCAGAAGGTTGTGGCACTAGGATTACCCCAAGTTTGAGGTCAGCCTTAACTACATATTTATGCCCTGCCCCAAAAGCAAAATAACTAAATAAATGGTTCATTGCAAGATCCTTTCTATTTCTTTATGTTAGTGTCCTATAAAATATAATTTCTTTGTTTATCATCTACAATAACTAAAACACCCCATGAATCTAGTTTTATAACTGGCAAGCAGTTAAGAAATCCTCACATTCTTGTCATTAGGTCCCAGCACATACAGACAAATAGAAAATCAATGTACATTGTAGCTTTACATGAGAAAGATAAAGGTACAAGATATCTTAAATATTATAGGAAAGTATATTTTCAGCAGTAGAAATTTATTCTTAGTCAGAAGTTACAAAAGTCAAAGCATAGGGCTGGGAATTTAGTTCAGTGGTTCTGGTGCCTGCATTCTAAGTGCAAGGTCCTGAGTTGGATCCCAGGTAATCACGTACAATGTTGGGTGTGGTGACTCAAGCCCTCCAGCAATCAAATCAGCATCACATACCACAATGCTGGACATGGTGGCTCATGGCTGCAATCCCAGCACTCAGGAGGCATATGCAAGAAGATTACAGAGTTCCAGGCTGAGTTCAGGATCAACCTGACTACAAAATGAGACTCTTGTCTCAAAAAAATTAAAAATTTATATATAAAATAAACTCAAAGCATAAAACATATAAATTGAAAATTATTCATAAAAATATTTGAAAAAAAATGAGAATTAAGTTGTGTCTTACACTGGTACAAATCCCCATTATGGAGTGCAATCATGATGTGTATATTTAATGTACCAATAAAGATTAAAAATTTTTTAAAAAAGAAAAAAAAATTTGTAAATCAAAATAGGTCACATAAAGCAAAAAATCAAGTCATAGCATGAGAATAGACATTTCTATATGTGTTATTATTTTAATGTTTTATAATAATATCAAGGTTATTAAATATTAAAATACCCATATTTTGTATTTCAAAATAGCAATTAAAAAAAGAATAATATGATAACAAATTCAGTTGCACCTAGAGATTCTCCTCTACAATGAAGAGTGAATTGTTAAGAACCTATACAAAATATTCATCCTTATTAGTCAGAAGAAAAATGATAAAAAGCATCCTATGGTAGATCCACTTGAAAAAAGGCAAAAATTACATAGGCTCATCACACAGGAGCTGTTAAGAAACAAGTTCTTTGAAGGGCATATGCAAGTGGAAATGCAATTTTATCTTTTCCTTTTTCTTGGTTAGCCTATGTAAAAATATTAAATATGCATTTATTAGTTGTTAAAAATGTGACAAGTATTTTCCAGAAACTTAGACAGCAAAATGTGATTCCTGTAACAGAGAGGTTTTCGGTCCGTGCAGCACTTTAGTACATATGGTTTTATGTAACTACAGAAGAAATGTTCAGCTCACACACTCTGTTCAAAGTCGGGAACATTAAAGAAATACTCGGAGAAATGACACCTGAGAAAAATTTTGAATACAGTTTAAGTAGAGGCAGATTCTGAGAGGCTAAGAAATAGCTAGAATAATCTATGTTCATTTTAGTAGCCTTCAACTCCAGAAGAATATTGTTTTTCTGATCAGAATGCATAATTTTATAATCTCTAAGCCACACTGTACACGAATCTTGAAACTAAGCATCTTATTATTATCAAAACTACACTTTTTAAAAAGAGGATTCAGGTCTGCTTTAGTACATGTTCATAGGACATCATGGTTACTATCCTAACAAGGGCTGGTACATGTGCCTAGCACATCTTAATTTCTTTTTCATTTCTTTGTTCTCCTTTTTCTGTCTTCTCTTCTCTCCTTCCCCTTTCCATCTTCCCTTCTTCCATCTATTTGCCTCTTTCCCTTTTGCAAAAAATGTACCTCAGTATTTCCTATTATCTATTTTTTTTTAATTTTGCTCTTACTTTTTAAATTTATATTTTGGATATCTCATGTGAAAGTACCCATGAATATCCAAGCTTGTGTGTTTGATATATGTATTGCATTTATGATTAAAGACAATTTTCTTAATGCATCCTTGCTAATCACTTGTTAAAATACTTTTCACACTAAGTAGGTATTTTCCACTTTTCATCACTTCAATGCAAGATTATTTATAAGCATCAAACATTTCAATTGCAATATTTTAAGACGATTTTAGTAGCACACTAATTAGAAAAGCAATCACCCACTTTAAATTTAGAGCCACAATGTAGTTCCAGAGAATACAAAATTTAGAAAGAACATATGGCTTTCTCATTCATAATCATGAATCTTTTAAATACTCATCTCAACATATATTTGTACAGTAAAATATTTTATAAATTTTAAAAATTATTTTGAGAAAGAGGTAAGAAATACAAAAATATATCCAGAATTAATTCTTTAAAGTGGTACCTCAGTTCATTAACTTGGTTCTTTCCATAATTCTGGTCACAAAACAAGTTTAAAGACAACTGAATCAAATTCAGTGATTAGAATCAATGTTGATCTGTGGGGAAATGTTATTCAGTTCTGCTCTGTTCATTTTGAGAACAGAATAATTGAGAAAATTGAGTTTGTGAATTGAAGTATTGCCATACCTTTAAATTTATGCGTATTTATAATATAAATACAATTTGGTCATCAGAATACAGCATTATTCAAATACTAAAATGTAGCTGTGATAGTTAACTTTATTGATTATCAAAATATTAACACATGAAAAATGTTTGGAATTATTTAGATGATTATACTCCCTAGAAAAATATTTTGAAGGAATTTTTGTAGCATACATTCCATAGTAACTGATTTTTAATATTCTTTTGATTATAATAGTGAATATTTATCACTATGACTTTGCTCTGAGTCTTTCAGTTGCAATGGATGTTTAATCTGTATGTGAAAAGTTATTATCCTGAGAGACTTAAGAATTTATTGATGAATTAGATTACATCAAGAAGTAAGCTAATATTGTTTCTAATCAAAAAGATCTTGGAAAGCTAGACAAGGAATCAGTTTGTTACTCAGTTACACCATTCTGTCACAAATGTGTAAGCCTCTCCTAATGTTTGTTAGTATGCAGAATACAACCAATTAACCACTCTTGTTAAGAAAAAAATACTTTTAACTGTAGACTCATATAACCCCTGTGGAGATCAGTTTGGAGAATCCTCAAAAAGCTAGGATTGGCAGTCCCATTTGGCATGCCATTGCCCTGCTAGGTATATACACACAAGAATTAAAAGACTCATATCACAGTCACATATGTGCACCCATGTTTATAGCAGCCCAGTTTGTAATTGCTACACCTTGGAAACAACCCAAATGTCCATCAACTGGAGACTGGATAAAAAAAGCTGTGGTTCTTCTACAGAATGGAGTATTATTCTGCCATAAAAAATAATAAGTTTGAATCATTTCTACTTAAATGGACACACCTTGAGGATATCATCATAAGTGAAATAAATAGGGCACAAATAGGTACATATCGCATCTTTTCTCTGGTATGAGAAAATAAAGATGTAAATGAGTCCTAGCATTGTATGTTATCCATTGTGAAATAGAAAATGCTCAGTGTAAAATAGGGTAAAGTGGGAAAATGTTGAGATTGTAACAAAAAAGTAAGGAAACAAATTTTATGTATATGGGGGTGGGTGGTAGGGTGGGTAGGGCTATGGGAAAAAATGAGAATTAAGTTGTGTCTTATACTGGTACAAATCCCCATTATGGAGTGCAATCATGATGTGTATATTTAATGTACCAATAAAGATTAAAAAATACTTTTACCATATTTATATTATGTGCCAGGTTTATTCTTATACATTTTAAATAAACATATAACATTATTTAGAAATAATTGAAGTGTGGAAAATTTCAAGCAAACCCCATTATTTCCATTTTCTTTCATTGTATAAAGTGACAAAGTCCTTGTGTAGCATTGCATGCTCTATTCCCAGAACTTAGGAGGCAGAGCCAGGACGATCCTGTGGATAGAAGGACAACCTTGGTTACATAGTGAGTTGAAGGCCACCCCGATTACATAGGGAGAACCTATCTGTGTTAGTTACTTTATTTCTGTCATTGTTAATGAAAAATACCTGGCAACAAAGTTTAAGGGTTTATTTCGCCCACAGTTTGTACAGGTTTAAGTCTATAATTGGCTGGCTCCAATGCAGAGAGGTACATGGTAGAGGGGCATCACAGAGAAGCAACAGTTCATGATACACATATTAGTAAAAGTCACCAAGAGTCATTAACAGCATCTGACTACCTCTTTTATTCAGACTGTGGGGATTAGGAGGAACCCAAACCAATCGGTGGACTGAGTAGTAATCATCCACCCTGAATCAGTGCAAAACATATTCTGGATTCAGCTCTGTCTGAAAATGCTCTATGGGCCACATGAGGCTTTGGGGAGGAGGGGATTCTAGATACAAACTGTAACCTTACCTAAAATTAAAAAGAAGTAGTTCTACTCATTAACTTTCCTGTACTTCCCTTATATTCAAATACAGAGGATATATTCACATCTTAATTTTTAGAATTTAAGAAAAGTGTAATAATAGCAAAATAAAAGCAAGGCCAAAATATATTTTCCAAAACAGTGAAAATTAGTTATTTTAGATAAACATAAATTGAGGGTGCATTATGTGTATCCTAGAAGAAACAACATTGAAATTGGTTCCTTCTTAGAGTGAAGAATACTAATTGCTTCACTTTAAATGGTGAAGTCAAGCATAATTGATACAAGAATTAAATATACTTATAAAGACAATACTTCTTACACTATACTATTTTTCAGAACTCTAAACTTACCACTAAAAAATACTTCAATTTATACTAGCCAAAAAAATTAGATACTTATCAATAAATTTAACAAAAGTACTACATAAACAAGTATAATTATACCCAAAAACTACTCCAAAACATTTTTTAAAAATTCATGGATGGGGGAATTATCCTGTGTTCATAAAGTGGAAAACACTTAGTGAATTTTCTTCTCTTAACTAAAACAAAATGTCTTTATATCAGAAATCACAGTGCTGACAAAGATTTCCAAATTAACCCCCTTATAGAAAGGCCAAATAATTAATTTATAATATTTTTAATTTTTTAATAAAAGCTTCAGTCTTGAATGACTGTGAGATGGAAACAGAAGTATAGTCTCGCTCCACACAAAAGAAATGTGAGTATTATTTTTGGTTTTCGGCAAATGAGTAAAATATAAGTGAATCTACATTTTAATCAATTCAAAGCAAAACAAGGCTGTTTGTAAAACAACGTTTGGATCAAGTGCACTTTGATCCTCTGTTTTTAGAAACCACAGTTAAAACAATATAGAATGATGAGTCTCAAATTCCTGACTAAATATTTTTGCCTGTGTCCAAAATTTTTCATTAGAGTCACAGGAATGGACTAGGTAAAGTTTTTAGAAATACATTCCTCATGATAATCAAAACAACTCATTTAAATCTGCTTAGTCTCTAGTTTCAACTTTTGAAGCATTGCTTATCAAAGTGTGATATTTTGGGGGACATCTTGCTCTAGCAATTAATAATGATATCTAAGCTGGTTATTTAATTATTCTTGAAACATTTGTGGAAATTCTGGAGACACTTTTATTTAGCGGCATACTCTCTCTTATTATATCATTAAAAAAACTTCTAAACATTTAACTGAAGAAATTCTGAGTACAGATTCTAAAATAATGTTTTAACACTGCAGCAATTAATATCATTGATCATGACATCTGAATATAATATTTAATAACTCAGCTATGAACTTCAATTTTACTTGTATCCATTTGGTGGTGATTTTCTTATAATTTCCATAACAAGGACAAAGTATTATTTCCTCCTATCTTTTGATTTTTGTTGCACAGGTATTTTGCTTGAAATTGTCATCCGATTTAGTCACTTTCCTTGTTACAGAAACACAACACCTGACATCCAAAACTTCAAGTAGAAGTCTGTTGCCATGGGTGTTAGTGTTAGAAGTTTAAGTCTTGTGGTCTGTCTCCAAGGCAGGGACGGCATAGGGGATGTGTCTGGTGGAGGAAATCTGCTCATGTCAGGGGGACCACAACGGAGACCATGAAGGGTGGATGCTGGTGGGAGATGATTCTACCCTTCTTCCTAAAGAGCCCAGGTAATGATCTCTAACTTGTCCTTGCCTCCTAACAGCATACCCAGATGCTGAAACCATCAGTAAAGAAATCCTCAGATGAATACTCCTCCATGATACTGACAATCACCATAGCAAAGCCCTCTGATAACCATGTCAGAGTTTTGGGAAACATTATCTGAACCATAATACCACCTTTGTTTAGCAGTACCTTATTATAAGGAGCTTTTCCTTATTATGTATTTTAAAGTGAGAAACTTCTGTTTGGGAGAATGTCATATAATTGTTGAAAAATAGAGACAAATAAAAATAGAGTCAGTTAGTGGAGCCTGCTCTATTTCTAACAGACGTGGAAAAATGATCAGTTATAGACTTTTCTACTTCCTGATGCCTTTCAGCTGTGAAAGAACACTGATGTGATTCAAAAGGAGCCTTTAGCAACTTATCATTGGTAAGACATGCACATGTCAATCCTTATCATCTTCATAAATCTTCATAATCATCAAATCCACAAATTTGTTTTTATTGTTGTCATTTTTTCATCTTATTTATTTTTTTATTTATTTTTGAAGATAGGGTCTCGCTTTGTAGTTCAGGCTGGCTCTGAGCTCAGCTGCAATTTCACAGCAATCCTTCTGCCACTGCCTCCCGAGTGCTGGGATTTCAGTCGTGAGCCACCTCGCCTGGCACTGTGGTGTGGTACTGATTGCTGATGGACAACAGTCTCCACATTCAGCATTACTGTATGTGGTTACTGGGAAAAGAAACAGGGGCCTTGTGCTTGCAAGGAAGGCACTGGAAACACTGAGATAAATCTCCAGCCTTTAATTTTAATTTATAGTTTTTGATCCAATATTTTGTTTTATCATTAATTCATTGTCTTTATTTTTCTATTCTGAGACTCTGAGACAATAAAAGGTATTTTAGTAAATACATTGTCCTTTATTTTAATAAGAATACTGTACAGTATGTGTGAATAAAGTGAAATTTAAAATGCCGGAGACAGAATAAATAGCCTGGAGTTTTAAATTATATAATTCAGATTAAAATATTTGAATCCATATGGATTTTGTGAATATTAAAGTAAATAATATATGTACAATTTTTTACAAAGAGATATCATTCTGATATTTCTAGGAAAGCATAAACAAAAAGTAAAAATTAAAATAATAGCAAGAAGCAAAATAATTTCCTTTAAATTGAAACTTAGAAAACTTCCTTTTTTGCAATGTATATAAGTTTGGATTTGTAAAGAAATTTTGTAAACACATACTGAGAATATTTTAAATTGGGAGTATTTTCACATTTTAGTTATACATTATGATTACATTCAACATTAGACCTTGTACCTAAACATTGATTCTTATTTTTCCAATTTTTTTTTTTTTGGCCTATCCTTAACCTCTCCATGATCCTCTGCACATAAGCTTTATTTCTACATTTATTTTTTTACCTTCAGGTGTTTTCTTTCCTTTCTTAGTTTTCCCCTACCCTCCTTTTCTACTTCCCCTTTCCCTATGAGTATTTTCTTTCTACTTCACAATGCTTATTATATATTTTGGACCTCTTGTATACCTTCAGTTTCTCACACTAAAGAAATGATGTTGTATTCACACATATGTGGGCTATCATTCGACCTGTGATTATGGCCCTCAGTTACACCCATTTAACCATAAATGTTTCAAGTTTATATACTTTTTAAATTTTTAAATCTTTATTGGTACATTACATATACACATCATGATTGCACTCCATAATGGGGATTTGTACCAGTATAAGATACAACTTAATTCTCATTTTTTCCCATGGCCCTACCCACACTACCAACCCCCCATATACATAAAATTTGTTTCCTTACTTTTTTGTTACAATCTCAACATTTTTCCCCCTTCTCCCTATTTTATATTGAGCACTTTCTATCTCACAATATATAATATACAATTCTAGGACTCATTTACAACTTTATTTTCTCATACCAGAGAAAAGATGTGATATGTAACTATCTGTGCCCTATTTATTTCACTTATGAGGATATCCTCAAGGTATGTCCATTTAAGTAGAAATGATTCAAACTTATCATGTTTTATGGCAGAGTAATACTCCATTCTGTAGAAAAACCACAGTTTTTTTTTTTTTAATCCAGTCTCCATTTGATGGACACTTGGGTTGTTTCCAAGATGTAGCAATCACAAATTGGGCTGCTATAAACATGGGTGCACATATGTCACTGTGATATGTCTTTTAATTCTTTTGTGTATATACCTAGCAGGGCAATGGCTGGGTCAAATGGGACCGCCAATCCTAGCTTTTTGAGGAATCTCCAAACTGATCTCCACAGAGGTTCTACAAGTCTACAGTCCGACCAACAGTGGAGAAGGATTCCTTCTCTGCAGCCTTGCGAACATTCGCTGTTGGCTGATTCTGAAATGGCAGCCATTCTATGTGGAGTGAGATGAAATCTCAATGTTGTTTTCATCTGCATCTCTCGAATGACTAATGATGTTGAGCATTTCTTCAAATGCTTCTTAGCTGCTCTTCTTCCTCTGAAAAATCTCTATTCCTTTCAGATGCCCATTTTT
>PVIR01039349.1:0-13982 GCA_004026965.1 Petromus typicus
AAAAGGGTAGTGGACTACGGTGCCATTTCTGGTTGCTCATGTAGCTGCTCAGGCCAGGGCCATGTTGGTGCCAGGCAGGAAGAATGGGGGGCTCATGCCCGATTCGGCCTTGCTCCCGGAAGGGTCTTGCTCTCCCCAGACAATCCCAAGCCCAGGGGACGGAAGACCCACTCTCGGTGAGTTAATCAGCTGGTGGGCATCGCGTGTGTGCAGTGGAGGGCAGAGAGGGGCAGGGTGGACACAGGGGAGCTGTAAGCATCGGGCACCATGGCCTTGGGAGTCTTCCTCCCTCCTCCGTGGGGCGGACCAGGGCTGGGCACAGGATGGACTGAGATGCACTCCAGGCCCCAGGAGCCCAGCACAGCACGGGCCGCCGCGACACACCCCCCCACAACCCAAAGGACGTGGCAGCAGAGCCGGGCCAGAATCTGATGTTCTTGGGGACCCTACGGCCCTCAAGGGAAGGGTCACGGCTGCTCACATTGTTCAGGGTTCACCCACACCAGGCCAGATGTAGGCGGCCCTGCATTCCGAGACCTGAGCACTCTGAGTCACAAACCCCTAGGCACAGGCAAGTCGCCACCCAGTTAGGGAATGCTACTTACCAATGAAGTGGCAGATGTGCCGTAAAAAGGGCAAAATCTTGGCTTTTGAGGAATCTTCTATCTGGATGTGCAGAAGCTTGTCAGGGTCATCCACAAAACTGGGCAGAAGCACATAGGTCAGGCGGCACACTTCCTCACAGCCCCTATGGCATCCCCGTCTACACTGCAGGGCCCAGGGGAAGGGCTGGGGCAGGTATTTGGGGGAGGGCAAGCAGCTGAGCTGCTCCCAGAGGGCAGTGTGATGTGGGTCAAGTGCGTTCATCTGTGGCACATGGAGGTGCCCAGTGAATGTGATGTAGCAGACACCGCTGCCCGGTACTGGCAGGCTGTGAGTGGCACAGGCTTCTTGCTGCCCCATAATTTAGCTGTATTGTTCGGAGCCCAGTGAAGCCTTAGTGACTCACACGGGCATGTCACACGGCAGAGCTGGGTGAGCCCAGCTGCCCTGCCACTGGTGGCCATGGAGATCTAAAACCAGATCTGGAAGTGGCAGTTCCCCGCTGAGTTCATGCCCAGCTGAGGTCAGCTTGACCCCAGCTAAATGCTTTTTCCTCGAATGATGGCTTCCCTGAGCTGCTGGGGTGCTGATCCCCATTTCTCCTCTCCAGTGAGATAAGCCGCAGCTCCCTTGTACAGCCCTGCCCGTGATATCCACTGTCTCCAGATGCCTCAGAGCAGACCCTGCTCTCCTTCTCCCCACGCTTGTAATCAGTCAATACTGGACGTCTCTGGTCTTCCACCTTTGTTTTCCAGACCAGCTTGGACTAGCCAAGACCCAGCTCTCTCTTTAAGTCTTGTTTCTATGTCTTTGTCTTCTTAGCTTGCATCGTTTTACTTTGCGGAGGTCGAGACCCACGGCCAGAACAAGGCAGTAGTGCGTTCCCTCGAGGAGCCTGACGCCATGCCTGTCGTGCAGGAAGTACTGATGAAGGTCCAAGGTGGCCGGTGACAGCGGGGACTAAGCAGGGCACGGGGGCATGCTCCTGCGGAACACTCACCGAGTTCTCCAGCCATCCACCTCCCAGATGTTGCACTTACCTACATCTCCAGCCTTATTTCAAACAAGCCAGACCTTGGGCTGGACCGTCCTGATTCAAGGGTCTCCCATTTTCATGGGGGAGCAGATATACGCACACTCCCAGGCCAACCAGCCGACTAGGTGTTGGGCTAACGCTGGGGAGAAGAGAGCTTCACCGAGGAGGAGGCATTTGAGAGAAGGCTAAAGGGTACGTGATGACATGTAAACTCCAGTGGAGCTTCTGTAGACTATCAGCAGATAGAAACTGACGGTAAGGGGGTTTTGTTCTTGTTGTTTTGGTTTGGTTTTTGTGTTTTTGAGATAGGGTCTTGCTATGTAGTTCAGACTGCTCTTTAACTCACTATAAAGCTCACTCTGGCCTCCAGTTTTCAGTGATCCTCCTGCCTCAGCTTCCTGAGTGCTTGGATTACAGGGGTGCACCACCATGCCCCACTGACCTCTACTCTTAAACTTTGTCATATCAAAACTCTTATTCAAATAGATGGATATATATCCCATGTGACATTTTAGATTTGGTGTTTTGTTTTTTGTTTAGCATGAGTTCCCTGGAGATCCAAGTTGTGAGTGGCAATAGTTGGTTTATTCTTTTCCTTGTTGCTGAGAATTCTGTGGTATGTGTATTCCCGTGTGTCAGACTGCCCCATAGTGGGTCAGCTGCTGGGAACACGCACGCACGCACGCACAGGCTGTGAAGTATGCCTTCATCTCCCTAGGGTAAGTGCCCAGAAAATGCTATATAAAATAGCAGCAGAGTCTATGACAATGATGATCTTTCCTTTTTACCAAATGCTGGTATTTTTGTACCTGTCTCTTCTGATCAGTTCAGGGATCAGATATTAATAAATGATATTAATAAAATATCAATTTTATTGATCTTTTTGAGAAACAGTTTTTGGTTTCATTGATTGTGTCAATTTTTGTTTGCTTTTTGTTTCTATTCTTATCTTTATTATTTCATTTCTCTTGCTTACTTTTTCTAATTTTTTAAGATGGAAGCATAGGTCCTTAAATTAAGAGTCTCCTTTTATACTACAGGCATGTAAGTAGAAGTTTCCCTCTCCATAGTGCTTTAGCTGCATGTCCACATTTTGACAGGTGGTACTGTGGTATGATACGCCCCTCAGAGGCTTGGCTGCTGATGAGGAGCCCAGGAAGTGAGCTGATCGAGAGGCTCCTAACTTCATCAAGTGGATTCATCACTGACAAGATCAAAGTTTAACCATATTCGTGGGAGGTGATGGAAACCCAGGTAGAGCCCAGTTGAAGAAGCGGTTCATGGGGTACGACTTTCAGGTCTGTCTTTGAGCCTCAGCCCCCTCATTTCCTGCTTCCCGGCTGCCATGGGGTGAGCTGCTTCTCTCTGCTTGCCCTTCAACCATGAGGTGTCTACCTTGGAGCCTGCAGACCATGGACTGAAACCTTTGAAACCATGAGTCAAAATAAATCCTTCCTATTTTTTTTTTAAATTGTACTGGAAACTCGTCCCAGAACTTTGCACTTAGTTACATCTCCAGCCTTTTTATTTCAAACAAGGTTAAGTCTCTGAGGTACCCCATCTGGGCATGAACTTCTGATCTTCCTGCCTCAGCCTTGCAGAGTGATAGAATCACAAGTGTGTTCTACCATGTCTGACTCCTTCTCCTTCCTCAGTTAACTTATCATAGTGGCAAAATTCTGACTAATACATATGATATGGTGTTTATATTTCTATGTAGTTAAAAATATTCGGAGTTTCATTTTGATTTATTTTTGACCCATAAATTACTTATAAGTGTGTTATTCAATCATAAGTGTCTTTAGCTGGGTGTGGTGGCTCACTAATCCCAGTACTAAGAAAGCAGAGGCAGGAGGATTTCCGCAAATTCAAGGCCAGCCTGGGCTACTTAGTGAGTTCAGAGTCAGCCTGAACTACAAAGCAACACTCTGTCTCAAGAAAAAAAAAAATGTTTCTTTTAGGTCAGGGATTTAGCTCTATAGCACTGTACCTGCTTCATATGCACAAGGTCCTGAGTTCAATCCCCAGTACAGAAAAAAAGAAAGAGTATCTCTTTAACTTACAAAGGCCCAGCCTCCATTGAGACATTGACATGTGCATTTATTCTCAAATCTTTCTGGACTTTGGGGTTGCAAGCTTGGACGAAATCACCCAGGAAGATCCTGCCTGGGATTATCTCAATAGGGTATGGCTGGAAAGCATCCAGTTCCTGCGGGGGGGGGGGGAGAAAAAGAGCTGTCATGAGCAGAGACGTCATTGTCTCTTGAAATGTGGCTCCACTAACGAGCACAGCAGAGGAATCTCAGGACAACGAGTGACGCCGAGGTTGGGAAAGAACAACTCGGATGAGGAGTGTAAGGGCCGATCACAGCAGAAGGACTGGAACATGGCTTCGCGGGCCAGGGCTGGGGCTCAGCACCAACATCCACTTCCCTCCTTGCACCTGTCTGTATCTGGCCATGTAGGAGTCGAGGACTCTGTGGCCCAAACCTTGGGCCAGAATGTGTACAGTTGGGGTCAAGTGGGATGGGGAGGACTGGTCCTTTTGTTACCACAGAGAGCCTCAGAACTTAAACACCTTAAAAACACACACTGAAACTTCACATGTAGCTTGTTTGCCACCAGGGAATGAATTCTAGTGGGGGACTGCATTCATAAAGAGGTAGCGAGAAGACCAGGAATTTGGCTCAGTGGTTCCAGCATCTGCCTGGCAAGCACAAGGTCCCAAGTTTGATCACCCGTAACCACACACCACAGTGCTGGGCATGGTGGCTCACGACTGTAATCCCAGCACTCAGGAGACAGAGACAGGAGGATTGCTGTGAGCTCAAGGCTCACCTGGGCTACATAGTGAGCTCAGAGCCAGCCTGAACTATAAAAGCGAGACTTTCTCGCAAAAAAAAAAAAAGTGGAAAGCAAAGCCTAGTATAAAAAGTACTTCCAATATCCAGCTTTATACATTATGAACTGATGGCCAATCTTATTTCATCTATACCCTTCTGAGGCACCAACCTGCGCTTGATGATTTCGAAAGAAATTCTAAACATAATCGCACTCATATATATTTCTCTCTAGTCACACTTCCCCCATCATCACACACTGACTTTGACCAAAAGTTCTCATAAGTGAAAATTTCCAGGAAATATGGGATCTGCCCAAGATGTAGGTATGAACAGGAACCAAAGAACAGCCCAAGGGGGATGCTAGAAAAAACAAAAACACTTTGTGCCTGTATCCCACTGTGCTTTGTGCTCTTCATTCAGTACAGTACACACACACACACACACGCACAAGTACGCACACACATGCACAAGTGCACACACACACATGCACAAGTGCACACACACACACCAACCTCCAGGCACAGCCCTGCCTGCAAGCCCCTGTGCAGCCAATACCTGGGCTTCCTCGGAAATGCCTCGCTCTTCAGGGACCTGGCATGTCCCTTGGCCAGCACCCTTGTTATAACCACTTTTGTTCCTGTGGATCAACAGCTCCACAGGCAGGATGTCTCATCCTGTTCTGGATCGCCTGGACCAGTGAGGGTTTGGAGAAGCAGATAGCCAAGAGCGGAAGGAGTCTTGATCCATGATGCCCACCCCAATGACTTGGTTACAGCCCCCATCTGTAGTTTCCCCGGACACCTCTGCCATCATCGAGAGCCATGAATTCATCACCGCAAACTGAAGCCCCAGCTGGCCCCTGGCAGCCCGGTCTCCTCCATTTCCTCCACGTGCTCTGCCCCTTGTCTGACCTTCCTCCTCTTCCCAACCCAACCGGCTGGTGCTCAGCCTTCGGTCTCACCTGGGGCATCCAGATGATCTTCTGGGTCCGGAAGAAGTGATACAGGCCTGAGAAGCGCTCATAGCCCCCACTCAGGATATACACGGAGCGGTGGGTGAGCTGGGCGAGGATTCTGCCATACTCCACGGCTGCTCCAGGTGCTGGATCTAAGGGTGGAGACCAAAGAAGTGGATGTCCCGTGTGCTCGACACCTGTCCAGTGCTGGAGTGTGGAAAGCCACTTCCCATGAAAAACAATCATTTAGGAAGCTGAAGCAAGGGTAAAAGAAAACTAAATTTTTTTAAATCACCAAGTAGATTTTTGGATATAGAGCTAAATACCAAACACCCACTTAAAGCTCACAGTTCAGTGGGTTTTAGTATATTCATCAGTTGTATAATCATCAGTCATTTTTAGAACATTTTCATCATCCTCAAAAGAAGCTCCACTGCAGTTAGCAGGCACTTCTCCATTGGCCTAAACTCCCAGCTGCAGGCGTTCTGAGCGCTAGCTAACCACCGGAGGGTGGATATGCCTCTTCCGGACATTTCATAGACATAGGATCATGTCATTAATATGGACAGTCAGCGTCTGTCTCCTGTCAGGCACCATAATCTCCTCAGCGTTCATCTCTCTCCCGGGTTGTATCAATACTTCACTCCTTTTTAAGGCTGAGTAATATTCCCTGTGCAGCTTTGTCACTCTCTCTTTAACCCAATCTGCTGTTGCACATTTATGTTGTTCCTGCTCTGGGGCATTGTAAGTAATGCTGCTATGAGCTCGGTACAGGTTTTTGTGTGGCTGTGGTTTCCTTTCTTGAGTGTTTCTTAATCCTTTGAGGAAACAAGCTGTTTTCCACAGCGGCTTCACCCATTTTACATTCCGAGTGGCAATGTGCGTGATTCCAACTCCTCCCAAAGGTGCATTGTCTTTCTGACGCCATCCCAGGGTGTGAAGCAGCACCCACTGTGGTGTGGACAGGAGTTCAACCCTAACCACCACCACGGATCTGCAGAATGACCATCAGACCACGTGCTAAACAGGCATCTATGACGAGAGGCCAATTAAAGCTAAGTCAAGATACTCTAATCCGAGATCTGGCCCAGAAAGAGAAATATTGGGATGGCAGCCTTAGGAGGAGCCAGTGCTGTGGACAAGGGCCTGACTTCCGACAGCACTTTCATCTGAGGATGATTAAATTGTTCAGAGGGGGGATGGAGGGAAAGAAGAGAGGAGGAAGGGCGAGAAAAGACTGGGGAGGAAAAGGAAGGAAAGGAGGAAGTGGGAGAAGGAAAGGAGGAAGTGGGAGAAGAAGAGATGGGAAAGGGAAGGAGGGAAGGAAGGAAAGGGAAAGAGACACCAGCTGAAAACCACCAGGACAAAGCCTCCTGCCACCAGCCGGTGACCCATTTCCCCGGGGACTCTGTGGCCTTCAGGCAAGGGAGATGGTGGTTGAATAGTGGAGGCCAAGGGGAGACACAGCAGGACCCAGGGCACCATCACCCAGGGGCACAAGGCCAGGTACAGAGGATCACTCATGACCTCACCAGCCGTGGGCACTTCAGCCCAGGTCACAGCAAGGACAGTGGCCCATGGCTCAGAAGGCAGGGAGGAGAGGGCTGCATACACCCCCGGACACCTGGTAAGTTCGTGCCTGCTGTGATGAGGACCCCTCTGTGCCCTGTTATCCTTGGGGCAGGGGAAGCAGGTGCTGCCCAATGGCTTTCTGTTTCTTTGTTGAGAGAGAGGTGGTAAAGGAGCCCTACAAATGGTCTGGAACCCAAAAGGCTAGTTTACCTGAAAGAGGCCATTGTAAGTGAAGAAAGTTAGCTCGGGCGGAAGGTCGGGCTGGGGTTTCCTACTGAGTGGAGTCAGTTGTAGGACAGAAGGGGAGGGTTACCTTTATTCACCAACACTCCCTAGGGCTTCAGGGTCCAGCCTGTAATCCTAGGACGGTAAACCATAGTCCAAGGGGACATTTCCAGGCCAAGGAGCTCCTGGGACATCCCAAAGGCTGGTTTCATTGATGGCAGAAGCTTAGTGCCACCCAGTGGCGAGAGGTGGTCATTCTTAATCTGGGGGCTCAAAAGAACAGCCGAGCCCCCCCACCCCACCAAATTCTGACTAAGTCCTTTGGGACTGGCCACATTTTACAGCCTCAGCCCCACCCTGGATTCCTCTGCAATGTCACTGTCCAAGCCACGGGAGACTGGATCCCCCGGCTGCCTGGGTTTAGATCCACCAATTGTGCTGAGCGCTTTCCCTTAACAGATCAGGCGGCCTGCTGACTGGATTTTGTGACCTGCTTCTAATGACCGGATTGTGGCAGTGGTAGTGAATGCTGAGTCCTGAGATCAGGTCACAAAGACCCCACTGTCTCAGACCACTCGCTCTCGGGGAGGCCAGCTGCTGTGCTAGGGATCAGTCAAGCAATACCCCAGGGGAAATCCTCATGGGTGGGGAGCTGAGGCCTCCAGCAACCAGCAGGATGAAACCAGGGCCCCCTGGCTGCTCCACGGCAGTGAGTCAATTTGATTGGGGTCACCCTGGCCCAAACCTTTGGGGCAGCAGCCTTGATGACAGACACACCCTGTGCTTTCCAGCGGAGTGACCCCTTGAACTCAAAGCCAAGAAAACAATAAGATAATGAATGTTGTGTTCAGTCGCTGAGTCCCGGAGAATCTTGCACAGCAATGATAACAAAGTCACTAAGTGTGGGTTCTGGGGAGAGTCACTGGGCCTCCCCAGGCCCTGGTTTCCGCATCTATAAAATGGCGGTGACACCTCCTGCCAGGCGACAGTTCTCCGTGCTCTCTCACACTGCTGCCCGTGCTGTGAAGGGGGCCCCATCTCTCCAGAGGATCCGCGTAACAGGCTTGGGTGGCAGCACATCCTCCCTTCCCTCGGCCCCTTTCCCTGCAGCACAACCCCCTGGGGCATCACCCAGCCCTTTCCATGTCCCCCGGGGAGGCAGGGGCTTGGGAACCAGTGCAGGAAACTCAGCACATTGTGCTCCTGCGCGGCTCCGAGTCAGGCAGTCCTTTGTCTCCGACCCAGGAGTCTCCGGTCTCAGCCGGTCCTGTTACTTCCGACCCAGGGCACAGCGTTTGGTAACTGCTAACTGTTATTCTTACCGCTGTCATAAAAACCCACCTTGGCCACGTTCACTAGAGTTGTCCTCATTGTCCTCTTCCTCCTCAGAAATGCTCACTCTTATCAGCGTCTCCATGGAGGTAGTGTTGCTATCATAGACCACACAGTACTTCACACACTCCAGGTCCACAGACTCCGGGATGAGGTACTCGCCGCCCTTCTGAGGAGAGCACCGAGAGGCGGTGGCAGGCGTGCGGTGAGCGTGTGCGCCCAGCTCTCTATCTCAGAAGGCAGCTGGGGAAAGGACTGGGCTCCTTCCCCTGCCAACACAGGCTGGGAGCATCAGGAGAGCCAGGACAGGGCTGGACAGGTAAGGTCGGGGCTGGCTCAGAGGTAGGAGCCTGTCAGTGGGCCCATAAGCTCTGGGGTGCCCTGGTGTCAAAGTAATTGTGCCCAGCTGAGTCATGAGGTCCTGTCTCTCTCGAGGGACCAAATTCCAATCCCTCAGAAGAGTACAGTGAGGGCTGGGGGTAGCTCAGTGGGGCTGTGCCTGCCTGACCAGTGCAAGGTCCTGAGTTCAATTCCCAGTACCAGAAACAAACAAACAAAACAACACAAACGAGCAGAGTAAGAAGAAGGTGTAGGTGAACAGAGTAAGAAGGTGTGGGTAAGCAGAAGTCGTGAGCAAGCAACTGTCACGCAGGACTGCGAGACAGGGGAAGTTTACAGGGGAGTTTCGGAGAGTGTAGTCTCGGAGAGAGCAAGGACTTCAGTCCGTGTCGGTCACCACTGCGTCTGAGCTTTTGGACAGTGTGTGTGCGCCCTGGACCATGAAGAGACCGAGTGAACCGCAAACAGGTCACAAGATAGAGAAGCTGGTGAGTGGTCCTCAGGGAGTAGCTGAGTCAGCAAGGTGTACATCAGAGCAGGAAGAAGAAACGCTGACTGCTTAGGTGACGGGGTTGCCTAGAGACAGATCAGGTCCCTTGAGGGAGGGCCTGACATTCCTGGAGAAGGGTGACACCACCTGGGAGAGGGCAGATGTCATCTGGGGAGAGGATGATCTCATCTAGGGAAGAGATGTGATCTAACAGTACTTGAACTACTCTGGACCGTAATCAGTGGTTTGGAACCTGAGGTTCCTGGCCGGACAATACCTGAGAGTCCCCACTTGCTCCCAGAACTCCCCTGTAAACTTCCAGGGCTAAGGAAGCCTGAGCTGGTACTGTCCCTTGCAACCTGGTCTAGCTGACACAGAGGCCCCAGCCAATAAGAAAGGCCTAAGTCGGCCTGCGGAGCAGCAGGGCTCCACGCTCACTCCACAGAGCGGGCAGCATCTGAGAAGCCGCTGAAAGGCACCGGCTGGATGAGCACTGTGAAATTCGCCAGGCAGGGAGTGGCTTCTGGCCGTTCTCTATAGCCAACAGATACATTCCTAACATTTACCATAAGCCAGGGGCTGACCGAGCCCTTGTGATACAGAGGCCTTTGACCAGAAAAGCAAATGGGCCGCTGTGCTCACAGAAAAGCCCTGTGGCCCAAGACAGCAGTGTGTGTGGAGGCCGCCGAGACCAGACTGGACAGCCCGGATGTAAGACGTGCTACCAGTTTACGCAGGACAGTAACCAGGACTGGCTGCGTCGGGGAGAGACTACGGTATATTTCAGTACACACCTCGGGGATGATGTTCTAAGATCCCTCCCCTGCCGTGGATGCCTGAATCCAGACTGTACCAAACCCTGTATAGACTGTGTTTTTCCTACCCATACATACTTAGGATAAAGTTGAATTTATAAATTAAGCATAGATTCCATTGCAGACCCAGGGCCAATCACTGAGGCAAGAGATCTGGGTGCTGTTTTAGGAACACCCCCAGAACCCCATGGGGATTAAGCAGGGAGAAGAAAACTTCCCCTCAAGAAGCAAGGGAGTGTGGCCAGGAAAATGACAGGTATCTGTTACCCCCACACAAAGACCCTCGCCTGTAATCCCAGGGCTCTGAGAGGCTGAGGCAGGAGGATCACAATTTTAAAACCTGTGCAGGGTACTTAGAGACTTGGTGAGACTCTTTCTCAAAATTAAAAATAAAAGAAAGGCTGGGGATGTTGCTCAGTGCAAAGGCCTCTATTTCAATCTCAGGTACTGTTTTAAAAATATATAAGGACTGGAGATTTAGCTCAGTGGCATCGCCACCCGCATTGCAAGCAGAAGAAACTGGATTTGATCCCATGTACTTCACATAAAAAATAAATTTAGGATGTGTTCCAACTTCAAAAATGTTAAAATTAGGCCAGGGATGTAGCTCAGTGGTACTGCACCTGCCTGACAAACAGAAGGTCCTGATTTCAATCCCTGGTACCAGAAAAAATAAAATAAGGCTGGGTGTGGTGGTGCCTACTTGTAGTACCAACTTTTGGGAGGCTGAGGCAAAAGGATCATCAGGAAATTTGAGGTCAGCCTGGGCTATACTGTGAGATCCTGTCTCGAATTAAAAAAAAAAAATTAAACTGTGGGGGAAATACGTGAAAGGAAAAACATTAGGGCGATATTGTTGAGATGCTGAGCAATAGAAGAAAGTGTGTCAGAGCTGGAGTCAGATAGGAGGCTGCAAACCCTGAGCTGAGAGGCTTCCTATCCTGCAGAGGTAGAGAGATCCTGAAGGACTTTATCTACTACTGGAGAGTTAGGGGGGAAAGGAGGAGGGACATGGCTGAAAGGCTCGACAGGCCGAGGCAGAGAGCCAGCCTGCCTCCCAGACCTAGGGTGCTGCCAGAAGCTTGGGCACACAGATTGGAGAGCTGAGCCGCGACCTGGGGACAAACTAGGCACAGGCATTGTGGGGGGGGCTCAGAATAGGGAGGGCTGGTTAAGGAAAGGCCTGAGAGGAGGGTGAAGAACTGGAGGACAGAGGTAGAGGATGGAAAATCCAGGGAGAGATAAAGCACAGGAGGACAGATGGGGACAAGGAAGAGAGCATTAGACAGGAAGCTTATTCCGGAAAAATATCTAAGCCAGGACCTCGACTCCCCGCAAAGATACTGCAGAAAAAGGCCAGAGGTGGAGGGCGCACAGCTTGGGAGCGGGCGAAAGGGCGGAGCAGGGAGTCCTCAAGACCAAATTTTAGAAGCAAATTTGACAGACCCCTAATTGCATGTGGATAGCTGAAGTTAAAAATTCTGGCAGGAAAGTATCATGACAGGAGAGAAAGAACAAGTATCTTCAGGCAGCAGAAGCAGAAAACAGGGCCGAA
This sequence comes from Petromus typicus, assembly GCA_004026965.1. Classification (NCBI taxonomy): domain Eukaryota; kingdom Metazoa; phylum Chordata; class Mammalia; order Rodentia; family Petromuridae; genus Petromus; species Petromus typicus. Next base: position 11,766 of record PVIR01039349.1, read on the forward strand.
CCAAAAGGACAGAAAAGAACTGTGGGGAAATGAGTGAGACGCTCAAAGCCAAGGGCAGACCACAGCAGTGGGCCAGGACTGCAGAGCTTAGTGAGGAGGCCGCCCTGAGGCTGGAGAAAGGGGCCTGGTCCTAGGGGGTAGATGGCGCCTGGCTAAGAGCTCTGTCCACTTCCGGGAGGGCAGAAAGGAAAACAGGAAGTAAGGAAGGGAAAAAAAGCTTCTGTCTTCACGTACAGTAAACACCTCCACGGTTTAGGGTCCGCTCACTGAGGAGAACAGAAGCTCCTCGAGGGCAGGGGACATTGGACTAAGGGCACCTCGTCCCCAGGCCTGGCACAGCGAGGGATGACACATTTGCCATGGTGCTGTGGGTAGAGGTTGTGGAGGACACCATGGTGGAAGCCCAGATAGCAGTGCTGTCCCTGCTGCCCGGTGTCTCGGGCTGCTCCTCCCCCACTTCCCTCCATCTTCCGGATTATAAGGCTCCCTCTACCTTCTTGACGCGCAGGGCGGTGATCACGTGGCTCTCATCATACTCCCGCTTGGAGCGAACATCTGGAAAAGACAGGACTTCCCTGGGAACTGGATTCGTGAAGGAACGTGTGACCCAAGGACTCAGAACTCATTTGTCAGCAAGATACATTTGCCTGGCCATAGGTGACAGCTGTTGTGCGTTTGATCCTCAAGTCTGCTGTCTCCTCCCTGAGCTGTTCCCCTGTGTACTCCCCACATCACACCTGCACCCACACACCCCGCAAAGGTGCAGGAGACTGGATTTATGAGTTAGGAGCAGGAGTTTCCTGAAGTCTAAAAAGCGGGGCAGAGGAGATACCACAGCCAAGACAAAGAGAGCTCCCACTAAATGCCCCGGTGAATCTTAGACACCAACTTGGACTGAGGCACAAAGCACTGGCTGGCCTCTAACAGTACAGGCGCTGGCCTTCCTTCCTTCGAACAGGCTTGAGCCAGAGGCATCACTCTTTAATCTGCAAGATCAGATCTCTATCTTATTTATCTCTACCAGTATTTGCATACCTGATACAGCTATATGTATTCAAAATACGTGAGGAACTCAACAGCAAAAAAAATCCAAGCAACACAACTCAACAAACAGGCTAAGGACATGATTAGATATTTCTCAAAACAAGCCACACAGGGGCCAGGATTTAGTTCAGTGGTTCCAGCACCTTCCTCAAAAGCTCAAGATACTGAGTTCAATCCTTGTAACCAAGAAAAGGTATACAGATCCCCAATAAACATATGAGAAGTTGTTCAGCCTCCCTAACCTGGAAAATGCAAAATCAAAACCAAAACAACGTTATTACTTATACCTATTAGGGTAGTTAGAGTCAAAAGAGAGTGTCAGTGTCAGTGAGGTTGGTGAGGACGCAGAGAAACTGGAACCCCTTGTGTGCTGCTGGTGGAATGTAAATAGGGACAGCCATTATGAAAAGCTGTACGGAAACTTCCCCACAAAATTAGAATGAGCGCTACAATATGACCCAGCGTCCCACTTCAGAGTACAATGGCAAAAGAAATTAAATCAGCATCTCAGTAAAACATCTGCACTTCTACATGTGCTGTTATATTATTACATCATTCACAAGAGCCCACATATGAAAACAACTTAGATGCCCACTGACAGATGAACGGATAAAGGAAACACAAGATGCAGATAGATACAGATGAGAAGATAAATATTATTCAGGCTTTAAAAAAAGAGCAACATGGTAGCAAGTGCCTACAGTCCCAGCAAGCTGGGAAGCTGAGGCAGGAAGACAGCAAGTTGGAGCCCAGCATAGGCAACTTAATGACTGAGTGAGACCCCGTCAGGACAAATGACCTAATAGAAAAATTGAGAAATATAAATAGGTTCTTCACAGAACAGAAAACCTGCATGGTTGATAAACATAAAAAAATGCTGCAGCTAACAAAAAAGAAAGGAAACAAATTGTATGTATATAGGGGGGTGGTAGGGTGGGTAGGGCTATGGGAAAAAATGAGAATTAAGTTGTGTCTTATACTGGTACAAATACCCATTGTGGAGTGCAATTATGATGTGTATATGTAGTGTACCAATAAAGATTTCAATTTAAAAAAATGCTGCAGCCTATTAATTATAGAAGTAAAAATTTAATCATCATCATATAACTTTATATGTTGCAGATTACAACAAATATTAAAGGTTAGAAAGCCAGGTATTAAAAAGTGTGCTTC
>PVIR01039350.1:0-13932 GCA_004026965.1 Petromus typicus
TCTATAAAACTTTTAAAGAAGAGTTAGTGCCTCTACTTCTGAAACTCTTTAATGAAATTAAAAGGGAAGCAGTACTCCCAAACTCATTCCTGGAAGCAACCATTACCCTGATTCCAAAAGCAGAGAAAGACCCAACCAAAAAGAGAACTACAGGCCAATATCTCTAATGAATATCAATGCAAAAATCCTCAATAAGATCCTGGCAAACAGAATATAGAGAATTGTCAAAAAGATTATACACCCTGACCAAGTTGGATTCATCCCAGGGATGCAAGAATGGTTCAACATCAAACATCAAATCAATACATGTTATACACTATATTAACAGGCTTAAGAACAAAAATCATATGGTCATCTCAATTGATGCAGAAAAAGCATTTGACAAAGTACAACACCCATTTATGTTCAAAACTCTACAGAAGATTGGAATAGATAGTCTGTATCTCAAACTACTAAAAGCTATCTATGAGAAACCTTCAGCCAGTATCATACTAAACGGTCAAAAATTGAAACCTTTCACACTAAGATCAGGAACAAGACAAGGATGTTCTCTCTCACCACTTCTGTTCAATATAGTTCTGGGAATATTAGCCATAGTAATTAGGCAAGAGAAAGAAATAAAAGGATTAAAGATTGGAAAAGAAGAAGTTAAATTGTCATTATTTGCTGACAATATGATACTCTATCTAGAGGATCCTAAAAACTCAATTAAAAAACTGCTAGACCTAATCGCCAATTTTAGCCGCGTAGCTGGTTACAAGGTCAACGTTCAAAAATCAATAGCCTTCATATACACAAACAGTAGACCCACTGAGATAGAAATTGGAGAGTCAGTCCCTTTCACAATAGCACCCAAAAAAATAAAATACCTAGGAACCAGTCCAACAAAGGAGGTGAAAGACCTCTACTCTGAAAACTATAGCACTCTGAAAAAGGAGATAGAAGATAATATCAAAAGATGGAAAGACATACCTTGCTCCTGGGTAGGAAGAACCAATATTGTCAAAATGGCTATACTCCCAAAATTACTCTACACATTCAACGCAATCCCGATTCAAATCCCAACAGCATATTTCAACGATCTAGAGAAAAAAATCCAAACTTTCATCTGGAACCACAAAAGACCTAGAATAGCCAAAGCAATTCTAAACAACATGGACATGGTGGGAGGTATCACAATTCCGAACCAGAAACTATACTATAAAGCCACTCTGATAAAAACTGCATGGTACTGGCAAAGTAACAGACCTGAGGATCAATGGAGTAGATTAGAAGATCCAGAAACTACTCCAGATACACTGAGCCACCTCATCTTTGACACAGGGGCCAAAAATCCTCAATGGAGGAAAGATAGCCTCTTTAACAAATGGTGCTGGAAAAACTGGGCTTTAAATTGCCAAAGACTAAAACTAGATCTAACTCTTTCACCGTGTACCAAGCTAAAATCAAAGTGGATAAGAGACCTAAATATTAAAACAGATACTCTAAACCTTGTGCAAAACAGGTTAGGTAAAACTTTAGAAGACATTGGCTTAGGGAAAGACTTCATGAAAAAAAACTTCTATAGCATAGGAATTGGCTGAGGAAATCAATAAATTGGACCTCATTCTTTTAAAAAGCTTCTGCACAGCAAAGGAAACCACCAACAGTGCAAAAAGGCAACCAACAATGTGGGAAAAAAAATCTTTACCAGCTGTTCCTCAGACAAAGGGCTACTATCTAGAACATATAAAGAGCTAAAATAAATCAGCCCACCCAAATTTAATGACCTAATTCAAAAATGGGCATCTGAAATGAACAGATATCTTTCAGAGGAAGAAGTAAGAGCATCTAAAAAGCATATGAAGAAATGCTCAACATCATTAGTCATTCAAGAGATGCAGATGAAAACAACATTGAGATTTCATCTCACTCCACATAGAATGGCTGCCATTTCAGAATCAGCCAACAGCAAATGCTGGCGAGGCTGCGGAGAAGAAGGAACCCTTCTCCACTGTTGGTGGGACTGTAGACTCATACAATCCCTGTGGAGATCAGTTTGGAGAATCCTCAAAAAGCTAGGATTCGAGGTCCCATTTGACCCGGCCATTGCCCTGGTAGGTATACGCACAAAAGAATTAAAAGACTCATATCACAGTGACATACGTGTACCCATGTTTATAGCAGTCCAATTTGTGATTGCTACATCTTGGAAACAACCCAAATGTCCATCAACTGGAGACTGGATAAAAAAGCTGTGGTTCTTCTACCAAATGGAGTATTACTCTGTCATAAAAATGATAAGTTTGAATCATTTCTACTTAAATGGACATAACTTGAGGATATCCTCATAAGTGAAATAAATAGGGCACAGATAGGTACATATCACATCTTTTCTCTGGTATGAGAAAGTAAAGATGTAAATGAGTCCTAGAGTTGTAAGCTATATATTGTGAAATAGAAAATACTCAAAGTAAAATAGGTTGAAGGGGGAAAAATGATGAGATTGTAACAATAAAGTAAGGAAACAAATTTTATGTATATGGGGGGGTGGTAGGGTGGGTAGGGCTATGGGAAAAAATGAGAATTAAGTTGTGTCTCATACTGGTACAAATCCCCATTATGGAGTGCAATCATGATGCATTTATGTAATGTACCAATAAAAATTAAAAAAATTAAAAAAATAAATTCCATATACACCAGTGCCCCAGGAAATGCTTTGGCAGATATTCATTAACAGTGTGACAGCTATGTTAAGACATTCCCATGGCTGTTCACTGTCACCCCCTGTGACATGAGCTCTTCTGGCCTGGAATCTTGACCTTCCTCCAGCCTGAGAACCCTTCCAGTCCCTAGGGACTCTGGGAGCACTTGGACCCGACTGGCCTCTTCCTGAGACAGGAGGGAGACTCTTTCCCTTCCTGATCTGGAAGGAGCTTAAGCCCAGGCATGACTTCTTTTTGCTAAATATAGAAATTAGAAGGAAAGCTTGAAATTCTAAGTCCTGGATAAGGAATATTTCTACACCTAGCTACCTTAATGTGTGAAAAAAAATGAATCAAGAGTTTTCATTTTTAAATCATTACAACTTTCAAATAAGAATCGAATGAGCAAAATTCCCTTGTAAAATAGAGCTTATCCTACTTTTATTTACAATAGGACTTGAGACTCTATAGGCCCCAACAATGGGATTGTGCACTTTTATATACAGACATAGATATAGATATACTTGTGGCAAAATAAACAAAACAAAAAACTTGCACAGAAAAACTTCCTACGTTCCCGTCCTCCATCTCTGCTTTTCAAATGCGCATGATGGCTTACATATGCCTGTTTTTTTCTTCATATCATTTTATAGATCTAAATTACTGTTTGGTAGTAGTGATTTCACAATTTAGCAAATGATATTGCTTAATGAAGTGTGCATGGTTTAGCAAAACCCAACTGTAAGCTAAGTAGTTTCATAAGAAGATACAAAATGAAAGATAGTAGGTTCAGTATCACTTATTTGTTAATGACCTTCTAATTGAAGCTTTAAAACTTGCACTCATGAAACAAATGCTTCCTGCATCACTGTAAAAAAGAGCATCTGTCTCTGACCACATTATCTGTTAAGTTGTCCTGAAGCCAGTTTAATATGTTATGAAGCCAGTATAAAAGGTAGACTCAATCTGAGCATCTTTTCCTCTCCGTGAGATCACAATTGAAAATTAACTAAACATGAGTTTGGATGACAACAAAGCAACGATCTTTCTCTGATGAACAGCTGTGGAAATCTGCACCGCTCCTTTCCCGTGGCCACAACCTACAGCATTAAGCTTAGCAGCTCCCTGGAGAAGCTTGCTCATTGAGTTCTGTTTTAGCAAGGGCTGATTCTGAGGTATTTTCCTAAGGTTGTGCTGGGGAGGAGGTTTATAAGTGAATGCTAGCGTGCTTTAATTTATTTAAGTGGTTTCCTCCCTCTCTGGTTTAAAATAAAGATCTTTCTAAATTAAAGCCTCCCGGCGTGTATGTTCACAATGACTTTGACTCTTTAGGAATTTCAAGGCCAAGTTTTGTGGTGTTAAAGTTCTCATTGTAAAGGAAACATTTTTGATATGTCAAGCTTTCTGATTGGGCCCAAATGTGAAAATTAAATGTGGATAGAAATGAAGGACTCAGTCGAGTAGAGTAAACTGGATTGCACTGACAGAAAACGGTAGATTTCAATTTAAAAGTGACGTGCTTCAACTGAAATAACATTTTATTTTAAAAGATGTCAGACTGTTTAACTTAAGGAAAGAAGCAAAAAAAAAACAAACAAACAAACAAACAAAAAAACAATGTGTTGGAAACAGCTTCCAATATACTCAGACCAAAGAGTTAGTATTGTACCAAAGTGTCTCCCATCAGACTTAAACTGAAGAGTCTGTCACATATACCGCAAGATGCTTCAACATTTTTTAGTGACACATAGAATTTGTATTTGAATAAAACATATAAAAAGTCCTGTAACACAAGTCTCACAATTTCCCATGTAATTGTATGATCAAGCAACTATCAAATGAGTCTAATTAAAGTTGGAATTTGGATTTTCCTGGACTCGGTTAATATTTTCATGCATCTCCTCCAATATTGTGGGTTTTTTTCCCCTTGAACTGAGTGAGATTCATAAAAGCAGTTATCATAATTATCAAAGTCATTAAGAAATTGGTGATTTCTTTTTACTCTGAAAAGCACAACATAAACATATGGAACATGAGGCACATCTTTTGTATATTGTGGCATTAAATTCAACATTTATGGTTTATGGAATTGCTTGGTAGTAATTTTCCACCTTAAAATAACATGCAAACACATTATAATTCAGTTGAAGAAATCAAAATGTCATTGACATTCATTTTTCCTCAAAGCATGAGTCCCACATATTAGAACTGCACAGATGGGAAGGGTATTTTCCCCCTCTTTCTCTTTGCATCATTATGTGACTCCCCAGCTCTGCATGGATAGGAGTGGCATGCATATGGAAGGGCCTGAAATGAGATCTTTGTCTGGTAGGTCCTGCAGAAACGGTGACTCACCGGTTCCCTGACATACACCTCCAGTGACTTTATAATGAGAACTAGCAGCATTTCTGTGATGTACGCAGTAATGCATTACACAGTCCAGAGGCACTTCCATGGCAACCTCGACTACACAGCACAACTGAAAACCTGGGCTCCAGCCCAGCATCTCCCAAACACCCAAAATAGATGCCGCTGTGTCTCTGCCCTTTCCTCAATGAGGATCTCTCTGGACCTCAAAGTTCTTACCTCTTATTCCATCCAAAATTTTTCTTTTTTCATTTGTTCTTCCAAGGATTTAACTCAGGACTTTTTCACTGAGCTACAATCTGGCCCCTTTTAAATTTTTATATTTCAAGACAGAATCTCTCTGAATCACTAATCTGCCCAGGCTGGGCTTGACTTTGAGATCTTCTTGCCTCAGCCTTCTAGAACACAGATCACTGGAATGTGTGGATATACTCAGCTTCTTCTATGTTCTTCAAAAAATTTTTTTCTGGCTTTCATGGTCATTACACAAAATAATGATTGCAAAAAAAATGGTTCGAGGAAGAAGGAAGCTATAAAAGCATGGAAACACTACGCTAAGAAGTAAACAATCCACCCTTCTTTAATGTAGAAGGTGAACATAAAGGGAAAAATAACGGAAGGAGTCACAAGGTATGGGGGTTCTGTGACTTTGGCTCTAAGAAATGACAGCCTTGTGATCTGTCTCACCAGAGGTCTCACCACATTCATGAAGCAGATGCACACATTGAATCCCTTTCAGAGAGAGAGAGGCACATAGAGTCAATTCCAGAAAGATAATTATTTAGATAAGACTAAATATTTTAAAAGAAGATTTAAAAAATTTCGCGTGTTTTCAATGGCAAACTTATAAACTTCATTTCTCAGGAAGTCCTTAGTGAGCTCTGTGTCTGGTTTGTGGACTAGCAGCAGACTTTACAAACTAGCTAGCGAGGTCCCTGGGAAAAAGGTGGTCCCTCGAATGACAGGGGCCCCCAGGGTCCTTCCCATCTACCCGATGGCCACTGTGGACCATAGTCCTGCTTCAGGACTGGCGGCCCCCACGGCTTAGGGACTTAACCCCAGCTTATAAATGCCACTTGGAAGTGCTGTTCCTCTAAGGTGGATGAGCTTAAACTAAAATAAACTTTAAATGAAAGAGCAAGCTTGCTAGAGTGTTTTTTTTTTTTTAAATGAGTGACAGTGAAGAGAAAGAAGGAGTGAAATTAGTATTTTAAACACAGAAGAAACTGGAGGTAAAGGCAAATTCAAGAGAGTACATTGTTTAAATCAGACCTACCAAGTCTTGAAGAGGTTACTGAGCTTGGATCGAATCAGCAAAAGGGCAGACACTGGTCTTCTCGGGTCCTTTCACCCGATTGGCTTGGAGTGGACTCTGTTCCTCAGTTTGAAGAGCTGTCCCCTTCCCAACCCCCCAGTGAAGCACTTCTGTACGGCTCTCTCTAATGTTAAGCTAGCCAACACAAACCATAAAACACACACACACACACACACACACACACACACACACGCATGCATACATAACACACACACACACACATGTGCACACACATACAACAGGACAATAAAAATCAAAGCTAACCTAAGCTCTAAATCAAGCTCCAATCCCTTGTTTCCTGAAAACAGAACAAAACAATTCTAATAGATTCAATTGTTAACAGTTACAAAACAATACAGCCAAATAGCTAAAGTATTTTAAAGAGTGTTTTCTCCGAAGAGAGGTGAGGTGGGGGGTGGCTAATTCACTGCCTAATGGATTCTCTGGTCCCCAAGAGAAATGAACCCTGAAGATTTCAATGAGTAAAAAACAGTACCTTATATGTAACTGCTCTTGTCTACTCACAGCTGTTTCCAGTGCCGACTCTTGTTTAACTGTCTACTGCCTTCAGTTTAAAGTTGGCAAAGAAAGTACAGAGCTTGTCTGGAAAATGCTGTTTGGATATAAACCATTCCTTTCAAAGCAGTGGTAGCTATATTTAAATTTTCTTGTAGACGGGAATATAAACTCTTCCTGTAACTAATTTTCTTCCTCCTCCTTCCTCTCAGACTTAGTCAGTATCTTCCTAGCCCATATACTGAGGAAAGGAACAGAAGGGGGAGAACTTATGACAAAATATACCTTAAATAATGTAGTATTTGAGCAGTGGGGAAAAAATTCCAGACAAATACAAAGAAGAAATAAAAACTGCAGAAATTTCTTCAGGACTTTGAACATGATCTAGCCCAGTACTCTCCTGGTAGATAGAGAAACGGAAGCCAAGAGGAAATAAGGCATGGCTAAGGTCCTTCACACAGCCGTCAGTGCAGCAGTTAATAAGGCACAGTTTTCACGAATCCCAAGCACTTTCTACACACTATGGAAACCAACCGGAAATGGTTTATCTCTCCTCCGTAACCATGTATAGTAACTTCCATGACCTGACTGAGTGAGTAGTAATACAATTAGCATGTGAGAGCTCTCTCCCTCTTAAGTTAAAATCCTTAATGTTGAAAGTTTCCCTGTCATGGCTGCTCTTTAGCATCCTTAGGAAATAATCTTTTCATTTGGTAGTTGCTGAGAATATTGTTTACCATTTGGAAGTTATCAGTTTCCAGGGACGTAACCATCTATAAATCTTTACAGAGAAGTGTGTCAGTAAGAGTGGTGTTAGATTAAATATTTGATAGTTCTACCTGTGTCAGTGAACTCACACAGCTCTTGAATGGGAAACACATTGATCTTAACACAAATTCCAACTTTCAACTTGCCAAGAATATTTTTACCACACAGATGAACTTGTTATTTATTTTATTATTTCATTAATTTTATTAGTACCTGTTTCTAGTACCAGATGTTTACATCCATCTTTGGGAGTGAGTATATTGCATAATACATCTTGGTTTTTTGTTTTCTTAATGCTCTTCCACTTTCTTTCCATTTCCCCCCTTCCTCCTCTACAATTTCCCCCATTTTCATTCTTAGTTATAACTATCTCAGGTTTCTGGCATGTAATGTTTACATTCATTGAGGTTATTAGGTTTGGTACAGCATGTGACATATTTTTATTCAACTAATTTTTATTTTCCTTCCCCTCTCCTCTCACCTGAATTCTCCTGGACTCTATTATTATTATTATTATTATTATTATTATTATTATTACTAAAGTTGAGGACCAAACCTAGGGCTTTAATCATGCTAGGCAAGCCCTCTATCATTAAGCTATATCTTGGGGTCCTATTTTTATTATTATTGATTAAACATTTTGTTACTAAAACAGAGCAACACAATTTTTATTTGGTATCTTTTACATATCATTTTTATATGTAATGATTTTTCTCTAACTGAAAGAATGTTGTCCCTATAATAATACTTTCATTTTTTCTCCCTGAAATTTTCTGAGCATTTATAAAACCTATGTCATCTTTCACATGGCAGGATAGAATAAATGATAAACAATACTTTCTTTAGAAAATTATATCATCTATTTTAAATTCAAACTTTTATTGGTACATTATATATATGCATCATCATCGCATTCAGCATTGAGAATTTGTAGTGTATGACACAACTTCTTATTTTTCCCATTTTCTTACCCACCTCATAACCCCCCACACTTGTATGCACATAAACTTTGTTTCCTTTTTTTATCATCACATGATTTTTCCCCTTGTTATTTACCCTTGAATCCTATTTTCTTTTAAATATTTTCTATTTTACAATTTCTATGGTATATACTAGAACTCATTTACATCTTCATTTTCTCATACCAGAGAAAAGATACAGTATTTATATATCTGTGACCTCTTTATTTCACTTATGAGGATATCCGGAGGATACATCCATTTGAGTATAAATGACTCAATGTTATCATTTTTTATGGCATAATAATACTTTGCTCTATAAAAGAACCTCATCTTTTCTATCCAGTTTCTAGTTGATGGACATTTTGGTTGTATTCAAGATTTAGCTATCACAAACTGAGTTGCTATAAACATGGGTGGATATCTGTCACTGTGATATGAATCTTTTAATTTTTTTGTGTATATACCTAGCAGAGGAATAGCAGGGTCAAATGGCACCTCTGATCCTAGTTTTTTGAGGAATCTCCACACTGATTTCCACAGGGGTTGTATATCTACACTCTTACCAAGAGTGGAGAAGGGTTCCTTCTTCTCCACAGCCTCACCAACATTTATTGCTGGCTAATTTTGACATAGCAGCCATTCTTTGTGGAATGAGATGAAATCTCAATGTTCTTTTCTTCTGCATCTTGAATGAACAGTGATGTTGAGCATTTCTTCATATACTTCTTAGCTGCTCTTACTTTTTCTTCTGAAAAGTGTCTGCTCATTTCAGATGTCCATTTTTCAATTGGGTTTTTAAATTTGGATAGGCTGATTTTTTGAAGCTCTTTATATATTCTAGATAGTAGCCTTTTGTCTGAGAAACAGCTGGTAAAAAATCTTTCCCATATTGTTGGTTGCCTAGAAAAGTGTATAATTTTCAAAGAAAATCAAAGAATTTGGATTGGAAGAATGGTCCGTTTTCCTCTGAGTATTTTTGTGTTTGTCCTCAGACTTCCTGTCTTACATTCCATTTACTGAATCACCCCAGTCTCAGTATCCACTGCCCAGTTCAGACTGGTCAAAATATCAAGTGGCCCAGATTGACATCACTCTGGTCACATTTATCTTCCATTTCCTCTCCTCCTCACATGTTAAAGCAAAATGAACTTTACAGCTTGAAGTTAGAAGACATAACAAGTGACTCTTCAGACCACTGAAAAACCATCTGCAGCTGTTACTCCTTCTCCAGCTCACTCTGGTTTTGATAATTCTCATAAAAGTGTAAGAAATATACTGTCAAACAGATCACCAGCAGAAAACAAGGCATTTATAAAACAAGAACTACAAAAGCATAATACTTCAAATGACTGTTAAATTTCTGGCCATACATTTTTCAAAATGATGAAGAATCAATAGGAAAGATGTGAATTGTCCAATCTCTGGAAGCAAGCCACTGAGATCTTAATTGAGAAAGACATCTTGGGAAACTGTACCTTATGCTCTTAGGAACAATGGCAGGGTACATTTCTGCTTTCGTTGCCAGGTAATTACATCTCACTGAACTTTGTGCAAAGGGAAATCACTCAGATGTTAACGTATGGATGACAGATGGCACTAACAGTGCATTAAACACAGTATGTCTGACACACACACACCACCAGGACTCACTGATATTCCATGTCTTTTTATTTTGTATGCTTTAATCAATATGTTGACAATTTTACCTTTGGTCTGTTAGAAGGAGCCAGTGAGAGATATGAGTTAAACACTGAGAGGTAAGTAGACTTTGAGGAAAGCAAGAAACCAGGGAACAGTCAGAGAAGGAAAGAGGTGAGGTGTGAGAAGTCACACCCAAGCAAGGCACTTAGAGTGGGGCTGGGTTGACCACACACTATAAATAGATTACATGTAGGGTGTTCAAGAACTGAAGTCTCTCAAAATAGAGCCATCAAGAAGTGAACTAGCAATTTTGGTGACTGTTGCATGCAATAGAAAGCAGGCCTTCAAACCTACTGTATAATTCACAGCCCCGTTCATGCCTACTCATTGGAAGAGGAATAGCTGCTGTCAGTATGTGAATTCAGCACAATCTAAAATAACACAATGTTTCACAACCACCTTTAAAAAATTTTTGTTTCTCTATATTTAGGTCCTCTGGCCACACTCCAGGTTGCCTCACTCTGAGAATGTTCTGCATTTCAGAATCCTACAGTCATTTAAAGGGGCATGTGGCATCATGCCCTTTCAGGGATGGGTGAGGTACTCACTGCTGAGGTGAACTTCAGGGCAAGCTATATTAATAGAGAAGATGGTCGGGATTGTCTAGCTCCTGATCTGCTCCTCTCAGCTTTCAGGCTTACAGCAACACTAGAAGAAGGCATGCACCATGAGCTCTTTGGTGACAGCAATGAAAGGTAGTGACTACATAAACAGCTCCTGGATTGCAATATTGCCTTCTATGCTTGGAAGAAGATTCTATGCATGAGAGCTTTAAGCACCTTCAAAATAACAGGCATAACAGTTTCAAATGCAAACATCAGCTCCCTTAGGCGAGTCCAAGCACATATTTGCCTTGTGGCCTCTCTCTTGCAAACTGCAGCCAGAGTGATCTTCCCCGCCTCCCACTCACCAGCCATTTTCATCTTTCCTGTCATTCCGTGCCTCACACCAGTCAGTGGATTCCTTTATCCCCTTCATTCCTTCCAAAAGACTATCCCATTGCCTGCAGTATAAATCTACAGTTGCCATGGTCTTCATGGTCCTGCATGACTTAGACCTATTTAATGTTCCTATGTGTTTCCAAACTTGATGCTTCATGTGTCCAGCGTGCTCTCTGATCATAATTTCACACAAGTATCTCCTTCTCACCATGCAGGACTCATGCCAAATGCTACCTCCTAGGAAAAAAGATTTCCTGACCAGAAAAGGCAGCTATCTTCCAGCCCACACACACTTTTTACCTCATTTCCTTTCTTATTTTTTTTATTCACAGTATTACAGCTCCCTGAAGTTATGTTTTGTGCTTACTCACTCATTTCAGTAGTTGGTTTAAATATGGTCACTCTCTCTCTTGAAATGCATATAAAAATCTATACCAAAAAACAAATGATCAGAAACATACTATTTACATTTCAAAAATCATATTATTCTCCTGTTCAGAAGAGGAGGTAGAATAAAATAGACTTTTCAAGACATCTCCTTGACAAATTAATTGTATTTCCTGTACAATCAACAAATATCCATTAGAGCTCCTTAAACATGGAAGCGAAAATCTTATTTCTACAAATGATTCATTGCTGGCACATTTCCCCAGGGACTCAGCAGGTAGCAATCATAGGAAGAAAGGGAAGAGCCCCAGCTGGGCTGGACTAGTCTTAGCTACAAGACACAGCTAAGCTCTTGAGTTTTATTAACACAAAGGTAGATAAGTGCTTACATTTGGTAGAAGCTCTTATGAGCTTCCGACATCGCCTTCATTTCCTGCAATCCACAGTACTTTCTCTTATTGAAACAGCAGCTGTCCTAGAACTAATTGGATCCTGTCGGGGTGGTTTCATGATGCTACCTTCACCTGCCAACTCTTGAGGAGCAAAAGCTAAACTCTCAGACTTGCAGCATATGCTTTCAAAATGGAAAGAGAGAGACCAGATAATTTGGAAGAGGTGCACGTGCAGACCATTTAATCTCCTGTCTCAGCTCTGCTCCACATGGATGTGGAGCTCTCCAGTGAGCTGTAAATTAGATTTCCTCTCCTGCCTCATGTCCCACTGCTTCCTAATTACCTGTTCCAATGAGTAAGCTCTCAAGATCCTGGGGTGCAGGCACACTATGGGATAATGGGGCCAGTTCAAAGCACTCGGGTATAGTCAGATCAGAAAGCTGGCTGGGTAATGGCAAGGTAGAGTGAGGGTGAGGTTTCTTAGAAGGAAAATGACTTTCCACAAACAACACAGAAGTCCTCCTTCCATATGTTACTTAGAGGGAAGGAGACATTTTCCCCTGAGTCTTGTCTACAGCCACTGAGAGAAAAATAACTTCTTAAAGTCGTATATTTAATGTACCAATAAAGATAATTAAAAAAATACAAAAAAAAAAAAAGAAAGAACATTTTTCCTCTGCTACCCTGTGTCCATCAGTCTAAGTACACAGATTTCATTCACTTGGTTAATCGAATCAAAGCTACAGATATTTAGTGATTGTCTCTGATGGTCAAAAATTTGTGCCAGGTTATAAAATTTATGACATTATTTCTTGTTATATCAGAGTTGCTGTTTCTTTATCTAGAACAAAAAGTTATTTCCTTGCTTATATTTTACTTAGTTCATATGTATGGGTGAAAAGAAAAGAAAAGAAATAAAACTGTGCCTCAAGATCTTATCTTCTGGTGCTTAGAAATGTGCACAGATTGCTAGGGAGGTAATCATGTAATCATGGGGTTATAGCGAGGCAATAGAGTGACATAAAGTTGAGACTGTAAGAAACAAAAGAAGATGAAACCAAAATGTAATTTGGATACAGAGGGAAGAGTAGATTAACATTGCAAGGGGAAATCAGGGCACATTTGGATCATTTTAAATAGTTTCCTAGACGTGGAATGTAGAATGAAAGATGGGATGAAAAGATGAAACAGACAGAAGGGAATATTAGCAAAAAAAAACCAAATAAAAACAAAACAAAATAACAATAATAATTTTAAAACATGCTCAGGAGTTTGGTTTTTATCCTGAACCAATGGGTACCTACCAAAGGATGTTAAACTGGAGAAGTAATTCAAAGACAAATGCTTTAAGTCACTAGTTTCTCCATCTGACTGAGGTGTTGTGATGTAAGCAATTAAGCAGGAGAGAACAAGATAAAAGAAGAGAAAAAAGAGACCATAAGTAGAAAGATGTGGTCAAGCTGAACCTGCTTCCAAAATCTCCACACAAGTATGAATTCAGCATTAGAATTGAATGGCCCTGGTATTTACTGGGTCCTTATTACAGTATGTAAGATGTTTTTCATAAATTCTCTCTATTTACCAAGGATGAATCTGGGTGACATTGAAAAAGGAATAGCAGAACTGACCTGATGAAAGATGTAAATGAGTCCTAGAATTGTATGTTATATATTGTTAAATAGAAAATACTCAAAGTAAAATAGGGTGAAGGGGAAAAATAATGAGATTATAACAAAAAAGAAAGGAAACAAATTTTATGTATATAGGGGGGTGGTAGGGCTATGGAGAAAAATAAGAATTAAGTTGTGTTTTATACTGGTACAAATCCCCATTATGTAGTGCAATCATGATGCATATATGTAATGTACCAATAAAGATTAAAAAAAAAAAAAAAGAATT
>PVIR01039351.1:0-13986 GCA_004026965.1 Petromus typicus
TGTAAAATCTGATCCAGAAAACAACCCAGTAACACTACCCTCACCACTGTGGAGACAGAAGCAAAATCTCTATATTATACGAGAATGGTCTCTGGTGGGATATGGTTTTATCCACAGCAGTTTACCTCTCTGGCCACCAAATAAATGGAGAGCACTTTCTTTTCGTATTAGATAAAATGTATGTTGTAAGCCAAGACCAAATTTCCATCAATTTGCTTCATATGTAGTTCCATCTTGTGTTGCTGTAACAATGCCTGAGGCTATGTAATGTGGAAAGAAAATTGTTTTTGTTCATGATCATGGTGGCTATTAATTGCAGGCACTGACACTGACATGTAGTGGCAGCCACTTGTGTGCATCAGAGAATGGCACAGAAGCAGAAGCTCGTGCATACGAAGAGACCCAAAAGAGGTGCTGGTCTGGCTTTTTGATAGCTTACTCTTAAAGTAACCAGTCCACTCCCACAAGAGCAAAAACCCACTCCCCAGAGAAGAGTTTTAATCCTTCTTTAAAACCCCACTGTATAATGCTCCCACAGTACTATGGTACATTGAGGGCAGGTTAAGTACAGTTGTGATTGGAATCCATATGTCCCTGCAAAAGGATCATTATATTAATGGCTTGTGTTCTGATGGGCTTTTAGGAAGTGAATCATGAAGGCTCTTACATCATCAACAGATTCATCACAGTTTGATGGCATTATTGGGTTGGAAACCAGAAATGTTACCCAGCTGAAGGAAGTGAATCAGAGGGTTGTGACTATGGGTACTGTAACTGGTCCCCAACCCTTTCCTCTTGGGCTCTTTTGCTGTCTCTCTCTGCTTCCTAGATGCCAGAACATCTTTCCTCCACCATGCTCTTCCATCAAGAGGTTTCTGCCTTACCACAGACCTAAAAGCACCAAAGTCAAGTGACTGTGACTGAAACTAGGAGCTGAAATAGATCTCTATTCAGTTGTTTTTCTCAAGTATTGAGTCACAGTAACAAAAAGCCAACATATAATACAGTAGGACTTAAAGGGGACACGCAGCTGTCATTGATCAACACACTTATGAAATCTAATGGGACAGGCATCGTGAGCATATAGCCCTTTTCTCTGGATGTTGTGGGGGATTTCCTTGATCAGATCTGATTCTACTCACTGGTGGAATTTCTCATTCTCCTGTGGTCTTCAGAAGTTTTCCATGTTTATTCCCTCCCTTGGCCACATCTATGAAAGATTTTTGAGATTACACTCTTGTATGGAGCCTCAAGACTTCACAGCCTACTTCCAGCCAACTCAAGTGTACAGGTCAGGGATTTTTTGTTAAAAGTGCATGGTTTCTTCTGCAATGTAACTATCAAAATCTGAAATTTGTTTTTGTTTTTGTTTTGTTTTGAGACAGGGTCTCGCTTTATAGTTCAAGCTGGCCCTGAGCTCAGCCCCCAACTCACATCATAGCAATCCTCCTGCCTCTGCCTCCTGAGTGCTGGGATTACAGGTGTGAGCCTCCATGCCCGGCACTGTGGTGTGTGATACTGATTGCTGCTGGGTGTGGATCTCCATGCCCAGAATTATATGTGGTTACCCGGGGATTGAACCCAGGCCCTTGTGCTTTCAAGACAGGTGCTGGAACCACTGAGCCAAATCCCCTACCCTCAAAATCTAAATTTTGATCTCTTTGCTTTGCATCAGTTGTATGAATCAGTAGACTGTTCCTAGACATATTACTCCATATTTATCAAGTCTAGTTTACTAAATTAGTATTTCACCACTGGACCTCTGTAATCAGTAGCAGCTTTAAATCTTTAGATATAAATGAGAAGACAAATTTTCAATTTCTATTTATTGTGTTTTTAAAAATTCTATTAGTAGAATATATTTTCAACATCTAATAATTATATTGATCTTGAGGAATTGGTACTTACATATATTACATCTTGATCATTTTTACAAATTTAATTCTTTGCTGTTGAATTTAATGTTGATTGCCTTTTGTATTTGAATCTTACTGTCTGCTGTGGTTCAGATCCAGAACATACCGAAGAGCCCATGTATTGAGCACTTGGGCTCCAGCTCGAGGCACTGTTGGAGGTGGTGGAACCTGTCAGAGATGGGGCCTAGTGGGAGGAAGTTGGATCATCTGGAAAAGGGGATGTTGAGACTCCTTCCTGTCTTTCATGTTCCAGCCGTGAAGTGAAAGGTTTGCTCTACTACATGCTCCCACCTTGATGAGCTGCCTCACTGTGGTCTGTCTGAAAGCACAGGGCCAACTGACTGTGGACTGGACCCTCTGAGACTGTCAGCCAAACCAACTGTGTTCCTCTTTTTAAGTTGATTTTCTTGGGTAATTTGTCATAATGACAGAATGCTGACTAATACAATATCTCCTATTCTTTAGTTTATTAGATGGATTCTCCAACCCTCATTCTCTAGTACCTGCGGACCTAAAGAAGAGAGACTGCTACCCTGAGCCCCATACTTCAGAAGTTCCCTTTTTCACTAGGGATCTGATGCTTGGTACTTGTACAGCACAATTTTTAAGCTAAATGTCAATCCATTATTCACACTTGTCAGGCCCCAAAGAAATACTTCTCTACATCTTCTTCATATGCTATCAAAAGAAAAATGACTGCATTAGAAGCCATGAAGATCTGTGGGCCATGTTACTGCTGATGTCAGAGATGAACATGTGTGTAGTACAGGAAAGACTTCAGTGGTGAAAGTGTCCAGGTAAGGAAAAAGACATACCAACTTGTTAGAGATTTTCTGTCAACATAAATGCAATAGATCTTTGCACAACAAAGTATCATCTCCCAGCAAAGTAAAAATGTCCATTTTCTTCTTTTCCTGTTCTGATTTGTATTATAATCAAGAGATGGATATGGTATCTAAGAAAATCTCACAATATAAACAATTTGTATTACACTGGAGTTTGGATTTATCAGTGCTAGTTGCATATATATTGATAACTAAAAGAACATTAATATATTAATAAAATATAAATGCAATTCTAAACATTAAAATTATTAAGTAATTTATAAGCTTTTAGTTAAATTTTTATGTTACCATTTCATAAACAATATTGTATCATGGGAAAACTTTAAAATAATTTTGATATTTAGATATTTGGATTTACTTAAATATACATTTTCATGAAAATAAGTTCAACTTGCATAATTTGACTAATTATTTTATATCATTCTATGAAGAAAACAAATTTACATAAAGACCATATTTAGCCTAGTGACTATTGAAATGCATATATATTCAATATCATAAATTTTGTGTCTTAATTTTTTCTTTTATTTTTTTGAGACAGGGTCTCACTTTGTAGTTCAGACTGGCCCCGAACTCATTGTGTAGCCCCGACTAGCCTCAAACTCACAGAAGTCCTCCTGCCTCTGCCTCCCAGTGCTGGGATTACAGACATAATAAAGATATAGTTGGATTTAAAAAAGCAGCATCAAACCATATCTTTATACAAGAGAGATGTACAAAACCAAAAGACAGAAAGTTGAAATAGATCAGAAGATATCCTTGGGAAATGCAAACTATAAAACTGGAGATTAGAACATTAACAGGCAAAGTAGCCTATACTCTGAAGCCTAAAGTAGTAAGTGAGATGAAAATATGTATGTGAAAGTGGTTAAAAAAATATCAAAATTAAATCTTTTCTGTAAAACACATCACCAAAATATCTTGTATCAGTAAAATGTGGGTAAATTGGATTGCAATACTTCTAAGTTATTGATGCAGCTGGAAAAGAAATGGACATAGTTTGTCACACGGCATAATGAAATAATAATGACTGAGTGAGCATCCATGTGAGTGTTGAGAGCCTTTGGGAGGGGATGAAGAGCTGACTCCCCTGTGGTCCCCTTGGAAACAGGGATATGGCTGGCCTGGGGTTTTTAGCATGGAGACACCTGGTGAGTCACTCTGGTGGGACGTGGAAGAAGGGCTGCTGTTAGGAGCCTAGGGGCCCTGCACTTTTGCTAAGGTAAAGTTTTTCTTATTATTGGTTACTGTTACTGTTGTTTCGGGAGTATTGTTCATTGGTGGAGATTTCAATCATTCTTGGTTTTTACTTTTGCTTTTTCTCCCTGTGTAGTACTCCCCCCCACCACCATTATTCCAAGACCCTAGGCAAAGTCTCATTAGACCTTTTAAAATATTGTCACCTTGTCTCAGCTCCTTGGGTACTTGGGACAAAAGGGATACAGGGAGGGTAGCTACAGGCTGAGAACACAGTCCGACAGCTGCTGATGAGGGCCCAGGGATGCTCAGGGGGGCTTTGTGGGTTTTTAGTTCCCACACTTTCCCCAGGCCCATTTGGACTCAATAATCAGACATGTTTTCCACTGAGAGTAGGCTGGGCCTGAGTGGGCAAGTGTGCATTCTCCGCTCACCTGGCCAAAGAGTCCAAGTCCAGACCTTACCACTAACCTATATCCTGCTCCAAGAGGAAAGGGCCCAAATCAAGGACCCATAGTCTGTAGGCTAGGGCTCCTTCTATGGCCAGATTTTGTTCTTTGGTCATTTTTCTAGAGGTAGTATTCATGTTAGTACTTAGTGATTTGGATGAGGTTTTCTTGCAAAGCAGTGGTTGGTGTACACAGGAGGAGAAGCTCCACACGTATTGCAGCCTCATCAATGAAACCCTGATGGTAAGTCTTTGGTGTTCAGAAGCCTTTGGTTTATTTCTTGGCAGCTCCTCCCAAACTGTCCACTCCTCCAGCTTCTGCTAGCAGGACCTCAGTGTATAATTTCAGTGGAATTAGAGCAGGAGTTAGTACAGATGTGGAGTACATTAGGTGATTCTGCAACTTGGCTGGTTTTGTTCATTTTCCCTAAGCTTCACAGTCTGAGACCGTTTCATCTCATGGAGTCCCAGAAGTGGGGACGGGGGACTGCAGCTGAGCTATCACAGGTGGTCCAGTCAGAAACAGTGGGCATAGGGTAGTGGGGGAGCTGGATGAGATGAGATGACAAGGGGAACAGGGTTTTGGAGGCAATGCATATGGTGGTAGGCTGGGTGGATGCTACACGATCCTTGACCTATGTCTCTCCCACTCTTCAGATGAGTCTCAGAACATTAGGGAATGTTGAAGAGTTCAGAATTCTTAGGACAGAGGAGAACAGAGAGCTGGCCCACAGGGAGACCAAGAAGACCTAGACAGGGGCAGCAGAAGGGCCAGGGTGATGTCATGGGTGGACGTGGTGGCAGGGCTTTAGAACTCATCCAGAGATTGAAATTTGTGTTGAGACCAAAGTTCCACCAAGATTTTGAGAGAAGTACAGAGGCACAAGTAGAGAATAGCCTAAGGATGCTTCTCTGGTAGCCTAGAAACTAGCTTAATGCCTGGATCCCTGGGACCCAGGAGGGAAAAGATGGCACCCTTGGATTAGCAAGTCTGTCCATTGTGTTTTGTCTCTCCCACACTCCCCCACTTCCTTGGGCTTTGCACCATGAGGTCAAACAGCACAAGGCCGTCACCAAAGGCAGCTATCAGATCCTGGACCTTCCCACACACACACAGAGAATCATGAGCCAGAATACACGTCTTTCCTTTATAAATTACCCAGTCTCAGATATCCTGTTACAGCAACAGAAAATGGGATAAGACAGTAGTGCAGTTAGGTTTCAAGTCCAGGCTGGACATACTGGGAAAGGAAGGATTTTCACCATGTTTTGTACCTCTAATGAGATAAAACATACTTATTTAAGTAGCTTTTGGATTAACTGGGAATCCTTTCCCAAGTGAGTCATAGTTTGGCTTTAATGAAGGGCTTTTAGTAATGAACTTAGAGAAGACTTAGTGTGTATAGAATGGAAGTGGTAGAAACTATTAAATAGGAAGAAAAGTCTGTGTCATCAGGTGTAATGGTTGGTGCGCATGTCTAATCCAGCTGTCTGGGAGGAGGCTGAGGCAGGTGGATCACAAAGTGGGAGCCATCCAAGGCAATTGAACGATTTAGTGAGACCCAGTCTCAAAATTTCAAAAAAGGGATAGGGATATCACTGAGTGTGAAGACCCTCAGTCAGTCCCCCGGTACTGGAGCCAAAAAAACAAAAAGGCTAATATCTTTAGTTTTAAAAATATATATATAATGAAAAGGCTAGATCCTCGAGACATAATATGAAGTGAAATAAATCAGACACACACACTTAAATATTGTATAGCTTCTCATATGAGAAACCCACATTATAAACAAAGAGCAAAATAAAAGATAATGAAGGAGGGAGACAGATCTTTCTGAAATGGGAAGGGGATCAGGAGATGGAGGATGGGGAGCAGGGAGAGATAAAGGGACAAGAAGGCATAAGGTATGTTTATGCACGTGCCTGTGCCACCCTAGGGATACGAACATTACACACTGCAAACATGTACTACTGAAAATAGAACTGTATTGTAAAAACTAGTGATTCTACATGTTGGAACCTTTTATTTCAAAAAATATATAAATTCAAAATGATTTCTCAAGCAAGAAAATATTTACACTTTTCTCTTGCCTCTTGGATCCTCCATTCCCCTGCTCTCTTTAAAGGTAGAAAAAAAATACTTATTTCTAAAGGTAGAAAAAAAATACTTATTTCCATTTCTCTTAAAGACAAAAAACAAGGAATAACACTAGAAAAAAGAGTTTTCATTTCTGCTGTAGCTAGTTGAGAAAACTGGACATAGCAAGAAAATAAATATTAAGCATGAAATGTAGCTGGTAGCATATTTACTGTACTGTATATTCTTTATGAAGTAGGTAAAAAGAAAATATTACACGAATTAACTGAACAAAACATCACTAGTGGTGGTTAAACATTTCTAAATGTGTTAGTTGCAGACATTCTAAAACTGACTCACTCTGTTTATTTTATCAGATCACTATTTATTTATTTTTTTTTATTTTTTATTTTTTATTTTTTTTTTAGGTTTTTTGAGACAGGGTCTCACTTTGTGGTTCAGGCTGGCCCTGAGCTCAGCCTCAAACTCACATCACAGCAATCCTCCTGCCTCTGCCTCCCGAGTGCTGGGATTACAGGCATGAGCCACCACGCCCGGCACTGTGGTATGTGGTACTGGTTGCTGCTGGGTGTGAATCTCCACACCCAGTATGGTATGTGGTGACCGGGGATCGAACCCGGGTCCTTGCTCTTGCAAGACAGGTGCCGGAACCACTGAGCTAACTTCCCAGCCCTCAGATCACTATATAATATCAAAATATCAAAGGGCTCATTTAGTTGGGATGTTTTCTTCTGTTGCTTTGGTGTTTCAGTGGTAATTGTAGATGGCTGTGCAGATGAAATCTTGTTACACCACTATATCCCCATCTTTATGCATGTGTTCTGGTAACAGAGCATATAGCCAATGGAATGTGTACCATCTCTGATACCCCAAAATCTGTCCTACCCAATTTTAATTGTTTTTTTAATTTTCAGAACCAGAATATAATGCTATAGTAGGTACATCCAGGAGCCCTGCAGAGCAGCACCCTTCTTGTATCAGCCCATTAGTCCTCATTGCTCATCTCAGATCATTACCTTGAAGGAGCTAGTACCACTTCCCAGAGAAAGTAGAAGTCCTCACAGGACCTCAGCCAACTTCCGGCCCTACATCTATAAGCGACCTCACCCCAGACCTCCTGTTCTCACTTCCCCTCCTGTTAGGAGTGGAGAAGTGCACTCTTCTGTGGAAACTTCCTTGTGAGTTCTGGGACCCCTCCTCAGGATATCCTGCCACCTGTCAGCTCCAGGTCCCTTCTTCTTTTCCTTCCTTAGTAAAATAGGATGCATGTCCCACCCTAGAAGCAGACCAAACTCAGACATTACTCCATGACTTCTTCTAGCCTCAGCTCTTCAGCCTTTTTCACAGACAGCTTGTTGACAACAGTGGTCTGCAGTAGCCGTCCCCAGTTCTTTATGTACCATCCTTCTCCTAAGCTGATGCAACCTGCCCTGCAAAGCCATCTCGGCAGCATATGCTTCCAAAGTAGCCATTTGTTCCTTACTGAAGTGACTCTGTCCTTTGACTTCAGTGGCATCACATTCTCCTGTATTCCTAGACACTAAATTTTGGCACTTTCTTCCTAATTACTTAATCCATTCCCGTGGCTTAGATAACTTAGTAGCCTGAGACAGTCTGCAAGCTGTTAGTGTTTGTAACATGGACCGTCATCTCATCATTGTTCAAAATAGTACATTCAGGGCCATTCATTCAATGATTCATGTATCCCAGTTACGGAATGGATCAAGACTATGTGCTGTGTTACACTGAGCACTTTACACAGATTATCTCATTTATTCACAACAAACACAAAGAAGGCTGTGCTTATTTCTTCTGTTTTGTAAGTAAAAACAATGAGCTTCTGAGCAAATAACTCCCAATATAGTTAAAAGTAACAAAACTAGGATTCTATAGTGGAGTAATTTTTAATACTGAATTAAAATATTAAATTTCATTCATTTACCCTTTGCCCCGCACTGTTAAGCAGTAATAGATTTCTAGGTGCATGACCTACAGAGGTATGTTGAGAACTATCTAGAACAAGAAAGTTTTTGCTCAGCTTTGACTTTTAAAACACATTTTAAACCTGCCATAGCAGCTTTCTACTGCATAAACTGAGTCTAAGACAAAAGTTGTCTTTACCATAGATTCAAACAGTGAGAAATAAGCTATCAAAGTTAATCATAGAATTACCATGATCCTCTGAGAAGAGAAATTGAAGAATGCGATGTATAGGCCACACTTCATGACTGGGGGAGGTACTTGCAGAGATCCAGGAGAATATTGAACGCCCATTGCCCTGTCCCTGGCCAACACCCCCAACATTCTGATGTGCACATTGATGATGACCAGGAGATACAAACAGATGGCCTACTCTCCTGATCCCAGACATGACCAGAAAGCATGGTGGTGCCTGCTTATAATCATAGCTGCTTGAGACAGGAGGGCTGCAGGTTTGAGGCCTGCCTGGACAACTCAGTGAGACCTTGTCTCAAAATAAAAAAATAAAACAGGCTGAGGATGTAGCTCAGCACTCCTTCAGTTCAGTCCCAAGTACCCCAAAAGAAGAAGAGGAGGGAAGGAAAGGGAGGGGAAAAGGGAAAAAGGAGAAGTGGGGAAGACAGGGAAAGGAAAGAAAAAACAAAGTTGCAGACCTCTTAAAGATGCCCTGTGTGTGAAGCGATGTCAGAACTTAACCCTGGGAAGCCATCAGCTGTCGATGAGAGGACTGTGGAGGACAGGCTGAGGGGCACAAGCTTCCCGAATGAGACATGAGGCCGTGAGCAGGGCCTGCTCACCACAGGAAGGGCACACATGCTGAGTGACTTGGGAACCTGCCAGAGTTACAGGATCAGAGTAACAGGGCCTCAGGGAACCCTGAGCACACAACCAGATGCTTAAGTGAGACCCAGGCAAGAGTGACAGTGAGAGAGGCAGGTGGCGTCATGCACAGAGGCAGAGGCCTCGGAGGATTCCAGCCTCGGCAGGATGACAGCTTGGGGACTGGGCCATTCTTCTCCTCCTCATCATGTTATTGGAGGTTCTTCCTGAGCCACAATGTCACTTGGGAAGAACAGGAGGAAATGGAACAAATCCCCTGACAGATATAATGTTTTTTCGAAAGAAACCCAGTAAACTAAGCAAAGCTGGGGCTTAGAGAAACTTCAGAGATGAGGTTCTAGGAGGGAACTGATGTGTCTTGGGAACCACCTTCACTACGTGCCTGTCTTCCGGAGCTTTGTTTTCCTGCTTTGTCCCTTGGGGTGACCAGTCGTAAGCCTGGGAGCCAACTCCCTGGGCGTACATGGAGTAGAGCCCTCCAGGATACGCTATCCTTATCACTGTTTGCTTTTTCCTTACCTTACCCTTTGTTAGGAAGGTTGGGATCAAGGAAACATTTTGGGTAGCAAGAAATATAAATTTAGACTTTATTCCCAAGTAGAAAATAATTTCTAGGGGCAGGGGATCTAGCTCAGTGGTTCCAGCGCCTGTCCTGCAAGCGCAAGGACCCGGTTCAGTCCCCCCACCCCCAAACCACATACAATACTGGGTGTGGAGACTCACACCCAACAGCAATCAGTACCACATACCACAGTGCTGGGGGTGGTGGCTCACACCTGTAATTCCAGCAATCTCCCTGTAATCTCGGGAGGCAGAGGCAGGAGGATTGCTGTGATGTGCATTGGAGGCTGAGCTCAGGGCCAGCTTGAACTACAAAGCAAGACCCTGTCTCAAAAAAAATAATAATAGTAATAATAATAATTTCTAAGAAAAAAGTAAGACTGTAAATGCTAAAAAAGTAAAGTACAATGAGTAAAATTAGTTTTATGAAAATCTAAAGGCTAATTAAAGACAGGCACGGTGGCATACGTCTGTAATCCCAGCACTCTGGGAAGCTGAGGAAGGGGGATCCTAAGTTTGAAGGTAACCTGCGTTACTTGACAAGTTTGAAGTCAACCAGAAACACAGTGAGATCCTGTCCTCAAAAAAAGAAAACCAAAATAGTGACTTAATCTGAAGCATCAGGCATGAGAATCAGTGTTTGCCAATTATTTCTGGGTGTAGTCAAAAGGGTTAAAATAGGAAAGACTAACTCCTCTCAGGGGGACCATTGGGTCCTGTCCTACACGCTAAATTCCGCTTCTAGCTTATGTTGTAGGATAGCTTTATTAAATCTTACGTCCATGTGGGTAATTTGTGATGTATATTCCTCAAGATCCAAGGAGCCTTAGTGTCTAGAACACACAGCATTCACTGGCATCTGAGCCACGATGAGGAAAGGACCCTTGGGGGTTGGTGCAGCATACACCGTGGCTGTCTCCCTGTAACCTTCCCTCCCCTTCTCTCACCCATTCAGACCATCTTTCTTTGAGAGTCAGGCATACACATGCTTCAGGGAACCCACTGAAACCGAGCATTGTCATCCCAGGGCCTTTGCAGGGCTTGGTCTAGTCATGGGCGAAATCCTACCCAATAATACATAAAATAAGTCCGCCTGAGAGGTCCTGGGAGTATTCTGCAATGGCAGCTGTGAGACTGTATCTTGTATACTTGTTTCCTGGGGCTGTCTTAACAAAGGACTTCAAATTAGGTTGGTTAAACAACAGGAGTTTCTGGTCTCTCGCTGCTGGAAGCTGGAAGTCTGAAATCCAGCTCTGGCGGTCAGTGTGTTCTGGGAGATGTGAAAGAAGAATCTGTCCTCAGCACTGGCTCTGGCCTGTGAATGGTTTTCCTCAAGCTCACACAATGTTCTCCCTGGGTGTGAGGCTGTGCCCAGATTTCCCCCCTTTTTTTTTAGCTGAATGAGAGTCCAACCCAAGGATCTCATTTTCACTTGATTACCTCTGTGAAGACCTTAGCTCTAAATGAGCTTACGTTTTAAGGTACTTGAGGGTTAGGAGTTTGACGTATGGGTTTGAGGGGAACACAGTTAAACCCATAGTTATTTCCTCTTCCAGCCTCTAGATAAGGTGGGGTCTGTACACACCAGGCTTCTGTGTCTTTTTACTGTGATCCGGGCAGGATTGGAGGTCTTTCCTGTCTCTGAGCCAGAAGTGTAGGCTGATAACTGGAGGGTTTGCCATCCTCCTGAGAGGTCAGCCTACCCTTCCATGACCATCCTAGTCCACAACTGCTTCACTTTGGAATCTTTATGTCTAAACATACTTCCCCCTGGCCCTAAACTCATATCCTGCCCATACTTTACTTCAGTTATTCAAGCACACATGGTCCCCTTATTTCCTATCAGTTCTCTGCCTTTTCTGTCTTCTTTATCCATCCAGAATGTCATGTGCACCATTCAGTCACCACTTTCAGTAATTCTAACCTCTTGGACATGTTAAACTTCTAACTGCACCGCGTGGCAGAACCCTGACCCTTCATTCCATTTGCCTGTCAAGCTCCTGTGCTTCTGTCCAGCCTCAAGGGCACAACATGAGGATCCACCTGCATGCAAAGGTTAGTGCTCTGGGGACATCATGAACACCAGGGTTTGTAGACCGCCCGAGGGCATCATCTTCCATCCTTTGTCCTATGATTATTTAAATCAACCCTGTTCTTTTTTTTGTATGAACAAAAGTCACTCCCTAGTGTCTGGCTACCATACTGTTTACTTTGCCCCGTTCTAGTACAAGGGTCTTAAAGTAATCAACTTTTGCTCTCTCCCCTTTGTCTCCCTTTATTCATGAAGTCACTCCAGTCTGGCCATTACCCCACTCTTCCACTGAACCTGTTGTTGCCAGGATTTCTGACAGCATATTGCCGAATAGAATGATCATTGCTTGCTACTGGCCCTCTCTTCCTCAGATAGCCTCTTAAAACTTCAGGTCACGATCATTCCTTTTTTTTTTTTTTTTTTTTTTTTGCCTTTTATCTCAATGGCAACCTTTTATTCTTGTATTCCCCAAGATGCTCTTCTAAGCTTGTTCTTTCTGCTGTCGGTACTTTCCATGGATGATCATGCCTGCTCCCTACTCAAGGTGACTCCGACATCTGGATTTCTATCCTGGCTCTCTCTCCTGAGCTCCACACCCACAAGTGCAACTGCCTGATGAATATCTCCACATGAGTGTTACCCAGGCCCCTTCGTCATCCTGTGCTCATCAGTAGAGCCCCTCATAAGATCTGTTCCTCCTCTTAGTAGATGGACTCCTCATGAGGCAGACCACTTTGGTTTGTGGCCCAACTCCACTGCCCTCCAAGTGGTACATGACTTTGGCAAGGTAATTAACTTCTTTGTCTCTAGGTTCCCTGATTCCAAAAATGTGGATTATAATTACTTCTTCTATCAGAGAATTATGGTGAGTCAAAAAGGGAGACTAAACATAAAACACCAAGAATAGTTCCTGATGTGTATTATGTAAGTCTTAGTTTTTGTATAATTGACAGTACAGTTGGAATCCTGGGATTCAGCTTGGGTTTCTATATTTAATAAATCATGAAACTGTCTTTATTTTTCTTCTTAATATCTCTTGAATCTGTTCATGAGAAGTGAAGGGAGGAATTAATAGGAGAAGTGAGAGTGACTATATCCTCACTGCACCACCTTCATTGAGACCACAATTTGCTCCCCGCTGCACAGCTAAAATTGCTTCGTAAATGGCCTCTCATTTTCAGGCCTGCCTAAGCCAGGGACCTTTCCACACTGCAGCCTGAACTGTCTTCATTCGACACAAATATCACAGTACTTCTTGCCATTCAGTGTTCTATCTCCATCTTCGAATTAAACCTACATGGCTCGTAGGAAAAACGGGTCCACTCAAGAGGCCTCAGCCGCTCTTACTATCCTCTCTTGCTGTCTTCCACTTGGCATTCTGAGCTCCAGCCAAGGAAGATCTTTGCAGTTTCATGAAAAGAGCATATTTTTGGCACACATTGCTCTCCTTCATCTGTATTCTCTGTTTAAAGGGCATTTTCTTTAGAAAGTTTTCCTAGACCGTGCTGCATGTGGGTTGGTACAGATCTCACATGGCACAGCTCTGGGGTGCTTTTCACAGGGACTTTAATGTGCAGTGTTCGCCCTGCAGAAGCATCCACGGCAGACCTTGACCTTCTGAGGTAATGGGTTCGCATAGTACTCTGAATGTGCATCCACCCATCCATCGTACTATTAAACCTCTTTCTCTCTCTCTCTCTCTCTTTTTTTTTTTTTTGTTTGTGTGTGTGTGTGTGTGTGTGTGTGTGTGTGTGTGTGTGTGTGGTACCAGGGATTGAACTCGGCTCCTTGTACTTTCAAGGTAGGCACGGTACCACGTGAGCTAAATCTTTCCTCTTTAAATCTCTTCTTTCAATCACACTAGAAACACTATGAACCCATAGACTGTGTCTGATCACTTCTCTGTACTCTGTAGACCTGACATACGGGATATTTATTGACTGGAATAAGTGGATTTAATCAGGATGGAGAAGAATGCACCATTTTAAAAATTAGACATAGTGGGCCGGGGAGTTAGCTCAGTGGTTCCAGCGCCTGTCTTGCAAGCGCAAGGGCCCGGGTTCGATTCC
>PVIR01039353.1:0-13969 GCA_004026965.1 Petromus typicus
GTCTTCTAGGTCTGAAATTCGGTCTTCTGCCAAATTCATTCTATTGTGCAAGCTTTCATTTTCTTTCTTAATTTCCTGGGCTTCTGCTTGTAGGTGTTGAAAAGGTTCCAGTTCTTTTGCTATCTTGCATTCTATCAGCTCCATGATTTCCTCTTTAGCTTTATTAATCATCATGTTGACAGTGACCAATATCTCTGCTTTCATCTCAGAGTTCAGTGCTGATTTCCATTTTACTAGATCTGCTTTGGTTACCATTTCTGAGGGTCCTGGAGACTGGGCTTCACACTTCTCTATTTCCCTTCCCCCTGTGTTACTTGGAGGTGAGGATCTTTGTGTCTGAGATTTGGAGTGTTTCCTCATCTCTGACCTGCCCTGTTTTCTGGCGCTGTTTGTTGCAAGTTACTTTCCTCTTAATAGTTAGGAACCTTAAAATAGCAGTGCTTCCTGTGTTGCTCTTTTCAGTCTGTATTGGGACCAATACAAGCTGACTGGATGTGCTTCTGCAGTTACTGTGGAGAAAATCAGACTCTGAGCTAACCTCAGTCCCTGGTGCTCTTCCGGCGTAGTGCTGGAGGCCAGTAAGCTCTAACCCCAGCGCAGATTCGGTGACACAGACTCTGTGCCGCAGTCACCGTTTCCCTAGCCGCCCGCTGCTAAACGCAGTCCCTGGGCGCTCTTCTGGCATGGGCCTGGAGGCCAGTAAGTTCCAAACCCGGCGCAGATTCAGTGACGCAGACTCGGTGCTGCAGTCACCGCTTCCTGAGCCGCCCACTGCTAAACTCATTCCCTGGGCGCTCTTCCGGCGTAAGCCTGGAAGCCAATAAGCTCTAACCCCGGCGCAAATTCGGTGACAGACTTGGTGCCGCAGTCGCCGTTTCCTGAGCCGCCTGCTGCTAAACTCAGTCCCTGGCCACTCTTCCGGTGTAAGCCTGGAGACAAGTAAACTCTAAACCCGGCGCAGATTCAGTGACGCAGACTCGGTGCTGCAGTCACCGCTTCCCAAGCCACCTGCTGACAAACTCAGTCCCTGGGCTCTCTTCCGGCGCGGGCCCAGAGGCCAGTAAGCTCCTTACAAATATACTATTATTGCTCAGAGTCACATTAATTAGTACAGCAAGCAAAGGTACATCAATGGAATTGCAGCCCCATTCTTTGCATTGTTTCCAATGTACTTCTCTAATTCGAGGTTTTCTCAGTCCGTCAGTGTCTTGTAGCAACCTTGCTCTCAGGTCGCTTTCAAGGTCCCACAGGTGTAAGTGATTGTGGGTCTCGAGCCCCCTGCTGGGGCCTGACCTGCAGCTCACTCACCTGGCCAGCCTTGCTCCAGGACCTAGACAGGCTAATTCCTTCTCTCTGTCTCACAGGACAAATGAGAATGGGTGACAAATGGACATGAGCAGTTCATTACTCGGCCAGGCAGGGGCTCCCACCTGTCAGACAGAGGAACCCAAGCCTTTGGCTCCCCTCACTTTTATCCCCACAAATTGGGGCACAAACAGTGAAAGTGGCAAAACTCATCTGCTTTCCAGTATATTATTATGGCCTCTGGTAAAGAAACTTAACCTCAGCTGTCTTAACATTTCCCTGATACGCAACCGGCCTTGAGAGCAGCCTTTCTCCTCTGTGCTCCTGGAGGAGGCCAGTTAGGTCTTGATTCTTCTTTGGCCCTCCTTGCTTCTGTCTCATTTTCTTTATCCTCTATCATATATTTATCTTACATTTTTGTTTCTGTCATTTCACTTACCCCTCCATCTATCTATGAATGTTGTAAGTAAATTCATAAAAGAGTGTCTTCTGCAGCTTTACTGTTCTTTCCTATTACTTCAGTTTTCTATTACTTCATATAAATCTGATTCACAGCTATGGTCAAAATTATTTCTTACTCTTCAATGTATTTACAGTTATTAAGTTCAGAAATGAACAAGATATCTTAAGTATCTTCCTAAATTAATAGGTGTACAATCCCATTCAGATGACAGAGGGATTTTGAGAATAAACTCTTGAAACCCCTAGGAGATAGTGAAATATACACATGCAGAAAAAGTTTCAGTCCTCTCTTGAGTTTACATATGTTTTTGAAAGTTTTAAATATGTAAAATGTATAGGCTTTAAAGTGGCTGGTGGTAGCTTTAACCTTATAGACTCAAAAATGAGGGGATTTCAAAATTTCTCATCATATAGAAAAACAATTTCTGAATTCAAGTCACAGAGTGCTTAATTTCTTATTTGGAAAAGCAGAGAAAAAGTGGTTCAATATTGATTTAAGTCTCATAATGCTGTTTTAGTCAAATGGGGTCTTTGAATGTAACCTGAATATTTTATTTTTTTTAATTATAATTAATATTTCTCCTTTTATCTCAATCTAATCAACACCTTAAAAAGCTTAACTCTATCTCTGTGAAGCAACCCTCAGAAGATATAACTTTCAGTTGGAGCCATTTCATTTTAATAACACATTATAGTCTTCCTTTTTCATATGGATATGACCATATCTTGTCGTATATTCAATTTTACATTAGAACATTCAACACCCATACTTAATATATTCACTCCAAATTAGTCTGTATGTTTTACAAGAAGTATATGACAGTAAGAGTTTTGACTTACATCTTCAAACAGGTGACCTTTTGCTAAGTGATAAGATAAAAAATTGAAGAAGAGAGCTGCAGAGAATATTGCCTAATAAACAAACAGAAAAGAAAATACATAGGGCACATGATTGGGATCTTCTGCCATATCTGTGTGACTTTTGTAAAAATCAGCCTTGGGCTGGGGAGTTAGCTCAGTGGTTCTGGCACCTGTCTTGCAAGCGCAAGGACCCAGGTTCGATTCCCCGGTAACCACATAACAATACTGGGTGTGGAGACCCACACCCAGCAGCAACCAGCACCACATACCACAGTGCCGGGCGTGGTGGCTCACGCCTGTAATCCCAGCACTCGAGAGGCCGAGGCAGGAGGATTGTGATGTGAGTTTGAGGCTGAGCTCAGGGCCAGCCTGAACCACAAAGCGAGACCCTGTCTCAAAAAACCTAAAAAAAAAAAAAAAAAAAGTAAAATTCAGCCTTGCTTCTAATTGAGTTCTGAGACACAGGGAGAGAGAGAGAGAGAGAAAGAGAGAGAGAGAAATTAATGAAGAAATGAGCCAAAAGCAACTTTAAAAATTAATAAATAGAATAATAATAAAATAATATAAACTCACTTTTGGAATTAAGTAAATATATATCTCTAGCTAGCTAGCTATCCATGTGTGTTAGATATCTTCCAGAAAGAGTTTATTTTAACACTTACATAGATTTTAATCATTCATAGATGTTGTCTGTGTGTACGAACATTATTTATGTTCTCTAGCAAGTGGTGAACATTGCTACCAGGATGTACATGGCAGGAGGAGTTCTTAGCCTCACTTAGATTAACTGAGGAGTAACTTTTTTTTTTAGACTTGAAATCATCACTTTCTTAATTCCTTGGAGAATAAATGACAGGATCTTAGAAATTTGGAGGAAAATTCTCAAAGATATTTCACCATCCTCTAAACCAATGTCTTTGGACTCTACTGAATCTGTGTTATTAAAAGGTGACACTTTGAAAATAAAATGCAGAAGAGGTTTGGATTTGTGTAATTGCAAATAAATATCTTTGGATCTTTTTTTATTATTCTTTTTGGATTAATATGGCTTCTTTAACATTTGAATAAATTAGTCATTTATTTTTAAAATCTAATACTTACTAAATTCATACTCTGGGCTGGGTATCCAAAAACTGGTTTATGTTATTTTATTTATTAGTGATCATAGGCTATTGTACTATGGTGAAAAAATTGAACTCTACAGACATTTTGCTATCTTCTACTAAATATGAAAATCATAGGTTTGTTGAAAGAATGACTATCTCCTCTAGATACTATAACTGATCCCTAGTGATCCTTGTCTTGTGTATTGTTTAATGCATTACCTGAGTTACTTCTCCCCAGTGAATTTTTAAACCACTTTTGGCTCAATTCTTCAACCATCTTCTGAATAATTTGATTTGAAAATGAAATCCTTTAGTGTCTGGTCTTTTCAGGGGAGTACTGTACTTGAATGTCTGGAAAGTTTTTGTGATTTTTGTGGTATAAAATCCCCTCCATTTTCTCTCAAAGCTTTGTTTTTGTCTCTATTCCCAGGTGCTTGGTTTTCTTTAGCTTTTTCATAATTGACCCCTAAAGTTCATTCCATGGATGTCTAATACTCTGGCTAAATACAATGAATAAAAATGGCAGAAAGTAACTTCTGTGGATTAGAAATTGGCTGGGCTTTTGTGGAGACACAAGGCTCTAATGGCTGTAAACACTTTGAGAACACTTTTCCCTCATGAATATTGTGTGAAGGGGTTTCTACAAATGTACACTGCCATTTAAAAATGACACATTAGTGAATCTTTGTTGCTTGATCATACCACTTGTAATCTCCTCACCCACTACAAATTAAAAGGCCAGACTTTGTCTGACAAGGAATGATTTACATGGATCAAGATAACCTCAAATACTAGTGGGACAGAGGGTGGGGACAATCACAGAAATTCCTGAAGTTGCCTGAGGAGCCTCCCAGTCCAGGGATGAAAGCCGGTGGGTGAGGATCCATCAATTGCATTGGGAGATTCTCAGAAGCCCTAGAGCTCTTAAGAGAAGATTATCAGAAGTGAGAGAAGACCTGAGGGGAATTATGAAAAGATGGATTATGTTTCTTTATGTTCGGAGACTTAGGCAAACAGAGACTATCAGGTTGCCTGTCATGCTCCATGTGTCCACTCTGAGAAGATGAGCCCATAACTGCCTTCTTGGAGCCTGGGCCTGGAGCATTCATGGGAAGCAGTCTGGTTCCAACCTGACTCTGTAGCCAACTCTACTTGTAGGTCATTGTAATATATCTTGTGGCTTATTGCTGGTTTACGAATGTAAAAATGAAGTATCCCCATGAGGCACAGTGACACATGCCTGTAATTCCAGCACACTGGGAATCTGAGACTAGAGCATTGTAAGTTCCAGCTCATCTTGGATAACTTAACAACTTAGGTAACACTATCTCAAAATAAAAAACAAAAATAGTCAGGTCTGTGCCAAAACCCTAGATTCTGTCCCTGGTCTCACAAGAGGGAGAAGGAAAGGAGAATAAGAAACAGAAAACAAAAAGAAATTCTACACAGAATCTTATGAGTATAAATCTCTATAACTCAGCATTATTAGAGTGTTAGCTGATAAACATAAGATCAGAGAAACAAAATGGTTAAAGGGAAACAGACCCAGGCTTTCTAGCCATGTGGCATTGCTCAAGGCTGTAAAGGGCTCTTTTGAGAAATAAGATGCTTCTGTTTGTGTGAGATATTGTAGCAAAGAACAGAGGAAATTCCAACCCTTCCAAGGCTACTGTCCCCAAAACTTCTACACCAGAATGGGGAGACGCTTGTAGCTAAAGATCAGGCATCAGCCCACTAGTGTGCATTTTTTAATTAACTGAGCAAATTTCTTCCATTTTAACATGATATCCAAAGATGGAACCAAAAGATAATTTTTTTTGAGACAGGGTCTTACTTTGTAGTTCAGGCTGGTCCTGAACTCACCCTCAATCTACACAATTCTCCAGGCTCTGCCTCCTGAATGCTGAGATTACAGGTGCAAGTCACCAGGTCTGGCCTTATTGTATATGATTACAGTATTGAATGAGGGACCTCATGATTGCAAGGTAGGCACCAAAACCACCGAGCTAAATCTGTGGCCAATAAAATTCTAAGAAGGATGCTAAACCCATAATTATTAGATGTTAAATCCATAATTATTAGATGCCTACTCAGAGTACCTATCATATCATGTAAAATATGTAAACAATAAAAGTATTTTAATGAGAAAACTTTATGAAAAGTACATTAACAAGTTAATACTCAGATTAAAAACTTGCATGCTGTAGCTTTAATATAAATATTATTTTGTTTTATTTTTAAGTCTTGCTAATGATATCTACTAATCTCTAAAGGTAAATTTCTTTTTTAAGGTAAAACTGTTTATTCATAAAAAAGAAGCTTCATGAGTGAATGACATATTCTCAAATTCAGCATGTTGAGGAAGAAAACACATAGAAAAATAAAGTTATAAAAATGAGTATCAGCAGTAATACAGTAAAACACACACTAAATCCATGTTTACTCACTGTAACATGGAATACACCTGACAAGTGCATAGCCCCCGCCATCAAACTATTCTTTATTGACCAGTAATTTGCCACTATTTTCCCTCCCTTGGAAACTGAGGGAGGCATCATGCTCTTTGTTTAAATGACATGTTGATTCCTGCAGCTAAGGAATGGAATTTTCAGATCTGAGTCCACATTGCTTCTTCAAGTCCATAGGGGCTCTGGGTCACTCAGCCATATTTTTATTCTGTACTTGTACAATAAATTTACTATGTAGCACCAGAAGGTGAGTTCTGTGAAAACATGGAGATTTTTACATATCTATATGGTACAGTCTATAGAAAATCCTGATTTAGCTCCCCACAGTGGTACCTTGGTTCCTGATCTCAGTCCTCTCCATAAGTCTGGTCCTAAACTGAATTGGACAAGAACCAGACTCCATTTCTATACTGGGTCAACATTAAACCTAACCACTGAATTGATTCAATTCTCATCCAGTTCAGTTTGCAACCAGCATCGTAAGAGTCAAGTTTGTGAACTGAGGTAGCACCTAATCCCAGTGCCTGGCACATCATAATCACTCAATATGAATCTGTTGACCCTGGGGATGAGCTATGTAAGAAATTCCCCTGATCTCCAGACACTCAGTCCAGGGGAAGCTACGAGCATCATAACAAAAAGAAAGAATACTGAGCATGGCACCTGCTCTGCAGCGCCGGCGTCACATGAGTGTTGGGGCCCCAACCCAGGCCAACTGAGTCAGAGCCTCCGTCCATCCAGCATTCGGGGTTTTCACTGGCCCTGGAGGACTCAGGTGACCTTCAAGGCTCATGTAACTTTTGGGACAGTGGTGGTGCAAGAGAACTGTGACCACTTTGGGAATTCATGGAAAGGTCCTTTAAGAAGCCACAGTGCTAAAGTGGGTCTTGAAGTGTGTGTTAGGGTTTACCACATGTACAGCAGGAATGGAATGAATTGAGAAAGCTGTGGGAACAGATGTTCACCTGCAGTTGGGAAGGAAAATGGCTGGGTGGTCTAAAGGTAAATTTCTTTAATACTGCAAATAGAATTCTCTATTCATAATCTACAAAGAGCTCTGTAGCATCAAACTTGATATTCTGCTCAGCTATGTTAGAAGTTGTTCTTGTTGTAAAATATGTGTCAGAATTAGGACACTTGAAATATTTGGTCCTATATATCAGGCAAAGATTAAGAGATTCACAATATAAGAAAAGATGATGTATATACAAGATATATCAATAAAGAATTTAATTAAAAATGAAAGAGCAAAGTAGGAGTCAGATAATAGGAAACTGGAAAGCAGACCTCGTGCAGGTGAGAAGGGGAGTTTGACATGAGGTGAAAGAAAAAGTAAAAAGAATTAAGATGTTATATGTGCTCACTTCAGCTTCCCATGACAAATGTATTATGTATCACAAACGTGTATTAATAAGAAAGAACAATAAGAAAAAATAGTACAATGACTGAACAGAGGTAGTTTTTAACTACTATGTAATCATTTCCAAAATGACAATACTGAAAGGGAGTATTCCATAATTTTACACTCGTATTATAACTGTTTGTTTTTGAACCACCATTCAATTAAATTTTCCTACTTTAATTCTAAAAGGTTTTTAAAAAGCATTAGCCATGTCAGTCTAATAGCAAAGATTACTCATTTAAATTAACTGATTGCTAAAATATTTTTATTATACTGAGGCAAAAGTGGAAATAAAATTCAAATTCAGTAGAGGGATGCGTAAGTTTCCTTTTCTACAAAAGACTTGTTATAATACAAAAAAAAAACTTAATGTAATTTGGAAGAACTAGAAGTATAGAGAAATTTTCATCCAAATAAGTCTCATACTTAATGTAAGGTTCACAATGAAAAATTTAATGCATCAATTATAGAGCATAGGGGAAAGGATTACATTTCTGCAAGGTTGGAAATACAATAAAATGTTCCCAGGCCCTCATGTAAGAAGATCATTTAGTATGCACATAATTTTTAACCTCAGATTTTTTTTTAGGACTCCTTGTCCTCATAAATATTTTTGTACCTCTTTGTGATATATTTCAGAAAAAGCAATAATGATATTAGAGTTCTAAAGATATTAATATTATCTTGAAATACCAGCAATGTAGCTGGTGCTTAATATTTATTGAATAATGTAATACTGGAACATATAGTTCATCTACATCCTACAAGCACCTGCTCTGCAATTTCCTCTTTAATTGGCCAATTTCCTCACTACTTTGAAGGCTTCATCTTGTCAAGGAAAGAGTACTGCCTTTGAAACATAATTTAGATACAAGTCCTGAATATGTTCTCTTTGACAAATCATTTCATGCCCTCAGCTATCCCCTCCCGCCTGCATTTTTTTAACAGTGTTGTTCGAATATCAAACAATTTTTAAAGAAACTTACTAGGAAATAAGATGAATGCCATAGTACTCTGTTATATCTGTAATGATAAAAGAAATACCCAGGAGTTCATACTGATACAACTAATTAATACGTAAGCAATTAAGGGGAGGAAATGAATCTCCTATGAAGAAAAATTACAACACCTTTGTAGATGGACTGTCTTCAAAAGTGTGAAACCTAAATATCTATACTGACTTTACTGAAAAAAGCTCGGAATAGAAGTAACATGAAATCAATGAGCCATTTTGGAAAAGACTGTGCTAGACAAAATCAAAACTGTACAAAACTTCTGATGCCCAGATGGCTAGGAAACATGCCAAAAATGTATACTATTATGCATAAGAGCTGGTAAGTGACAGCAGCTGAGAGATACAACTCTAAGGGACAGTTAGGTGAAATGTATAGGGTCATCATTACATAATTTAGAAAAAATGAACTATAGATACATAAACAAGATAAGATTTTTCAGAAACATTGCTAAAAGTAAGGAACAACAAGAACAGAAAAAGTACCACAAGTGTAAAATGTTCTAAATATTCTATAATTGCATATAAAAATATTATACTCATATTATGAAGTCTAAGAAATAATGACAAGGAGAAGAGGAAGAGGGGAGACAGAGGAGCGGATTGAAACTGAGGAAGGTAGAAAGGGGGTATCCACACAGTGAGGTGTCGGCCTTGGCACCTTAATTCTTCATTTGAATCTCCACTATGATTATCATCTTGAATCATAATTATCATTTGGAATATCCAGCTTAACAAAATACAATCTGTTTTTTTTTTTTTTTAGAGTCTTATTTTGTAGTTCAGGTTGGCCCTAAGCTCACTATGTAGCCCAGGCAACAGTCAAACGCATGGCAATCTTCCTGCCTCTGTCTCCTGAGTGGTGGGATTACAGATGGGAGCCACTACACCTGGCATTGTGGCATGTGGTACTGATTGCTGTTGGGTGTGAGTTACCATATTGGGCACTGCTGTATGTAGTTACTGGTGATCAAACCTGGAACCTTGTGCTTTCAAGGCAGGAGCCAGCCCCACTGAGCTAAATCCCTAACCCAACAAAACACAATCTTTATCCTGTCTGTAAAATGGAGATTGTAATTACAGGCTACTTTCCAATATTGTGCTGCAGATTAAAGTAGCTATGGCATGCAAAGCACTTGGAGGACATTAGTCTTGTTAGAGAGAGAGAGAGAGAGAGAGAGAGAGAGAGAGAGTGTGTGTGTGTGTGTGTGTGTGTGTGTGTGTGTTGGAGGTATTGTGGAGACACTGATGTAGAAAAACACTTGAATTTAGCTTGTGAATGGCTTTGCAAATTACAACAAAATTTACCCTCGCAGCAGCCAATGACAGTTAATGGGTAAAAGCATGGCACGATTAAGACTTGGTCTTAGAAGATTAGCCAGAGTGTTTGGATTGGAAATGAGTCGAAGAAAAATGATAAGACTTTTCTCACAATCATGGAAGGAAGAACTCTGGTTCAAGGCAAGAACAAAGAAGAATTTAAAGTGATCGGTGATGGAATACAGAAAAGGAGGTGGCAAGGATTCCATGACTATACCTCACTTGCTAGTAACTTTACACTGTTTGAGAATCACCTTTAGAAAGCACAAAGAAATGGGTAAATTAACTTTATACCAGTTTTTACTAATGATAACATACACACAGTGAGTTGCATATATTTGGAACCATTGGAACAAACACCATAACTAAAATACTTTCTCCTTATATTTCTTTTTTTAAAAATTATCTTTATTGGTACATTATGAATATACATGATAATCACATTCAACATTAA
The DNA here is from genome assembly GCA_004026965.1 of Petromus typicus. Lineage (NCBI taxonomy): Eukaryota > Metazoa > Chordata > Mammalia > Rodentia > Petromuridae > Petromus > Petromus typicus. The sequence goes on from PVIR01039353.1 coordinate 10,391, forward strand.
GAGTTTGTACCAGAATATGACATAACTTGATTCTCATTTTTTCTTCCCCACCCCCGCATCCCCCCGCCCCCTATTTCTTTATGCTCCTCTGTAGTTTCTTTCTTTTGTCCTTCCTGCTTTGCGTCAGCCCGAGACAACTACTGATCTACTTCCGATCCTAGCAGCTGACTCCCATTTTCTCAGATCTACATAAGTGGAAAAACCATGCACTGTCTTTTTGTGGGAGAAAGGTTGTTGGGAATCCAGCTTCCGGCCTTCAACACACTAGACGAGCACTCTAGCAATAGTCCCAACTATAGCCTTATTTTTTTTTTCTCTTTTTAAGCTTCTTCATTTGGCTGAGCATAATTATTTTGAACTTCACCGATGTTGATGCATATATCAATAGTGAGGACAGTATTTAATTGTGTCTCACTGCTTCAGAGTACTTCTTTATATGGATTTAGCAGTGTGTCCCTCCACCTGTGGATGGACACTTATGTGGCATTCACTTCTGATTAGATAAAATGCCATGGATAGCAGGCCCACTATAAAATCAACACATTCAACAGGAAATTGTGAGAAAAGAAGCTTTGATACTTTCAAAAGACCATATTCAAGGAAAGTACTTAAAAAGAACCTATATTAGAAAATAAAGAAAAATGTTGCCTTTCATCAAATCAGTTTTAAAAATCTATTTTGTAAGAGACATTCATTTATCTGATTTAATTTTAGCCAGTTCTGCTAATGATTCTTACTCTCCTCAAGCCTTTTAAGTTATATTCATTAGTTTTCAATGACCCTGAAGATCCTTGCATTTTGCAAACCTAACCACTGCTAAGTAAGTCTGTGTGATACAGTACAACTCAATTAGGGTTCATTTCAGTATCCATAAACACTTTTTTTTAGTTTCAATATGATCTGTTTTAATTTGATCTCATTTCATGTAATCAATTAGTTTCTTTAAATTGAAAATGTCAGACTCTATTGCTATTCTTATCAGTTAAATGGTCATAGATATAACAGCAGAGCATTTCTTTTAAAAAATGAACAGGAACTTCCATATTACATATTCTAATAAAATAGATGAAAGGAAAATTGAAATGAGAATAAGGATTTGAAAAAACATAGGTGAGTACACCTGCATGACTCTCAGGTAAATTTTAACTTTTGGTCTTGCGGTGGAGTTCTGGTAAATCCGGATGATATCCCTGGGCCACAACAGCAACCTGTCAACCGAGGATGATGCCAGCAGCACAGAGGGGAGTCCTGGCTGTGGCTGGGCAGTTGGCATCCTGCAGGCCTAGATAAAACTCCTTTGCTGTGTTCTCACTGGGGCTCAGAGGTCAGAAACCAGCTTAGGTCTTTCCTCATTCCACAGATAATATTAAAATGTAGCAGGTCTGGAATGGGGTCTTAAATTCACATTTTTAAAAGCTTCTCATAACTGCATGGCTGGTTTTATTAACCAATAATCTAGAGAACATGGGTTTTGCTTTCCTCAATCTTTATGATATTAGGTGGTTTTAAAATTACCAGAGCTACTATTGGCATATGTATATTGTGCTTTTTCAAAAAAAGACATACATATCAGTTTACTTATAAAATATATTTATAGCTTCTCTAAAAACTCAGAAAAGAAAAAATTCTATATTCTTACTATGTCCCTGGATTTTTCATTCTATATTCTCAGATTTATTTGTAGTACACAAAGAAAACCTGTTTGAATTATTTCATGAAGGTAGTTCAGGCTAAACCCCAAATTTTTCATATGGGAAATGAATTTATTTACTGAATCAAATCAGAACAATTTTCACATACCTCCACATATATGTTAGTGTTACATTTATATCTTTATTTTTGATGAAATGGCATATGAGCTTTAATAATAATTCTAGCAATGGCAAAAGTATATTTATTTTGCATTCATTTCATTTTCTAAAACAAACATCCTTCGATACCTAACTTTCATGGATATGTTTTCCAGTGAATAATCCAGGCCCACATTCTTTCATGGGTCTCTCCCTCTAACATTAGCCCACGGATTACTTCCTTAATATCCAAACAGAATTTGTCTTAAATCTTTGTTTCCTAATTTGCAAATGACATTAAATCATATATATATTCAATTATATATATGCATGCATATACACACATACATATATATGTCCACACATATCATGTATATACATATATTATCTATTTGTATATAATGTTACATATATACAATATATGTGTATATAATGCCGTATATAATGATATATAATAATGTATATAATATATAATTCTATATATAATTTACTATATATATTACATATAATAATGCTAAAAAATTTATACAGATTTCAGGGAAAGAAAAATAATATGTTTTTTACTCAACAGATGTTGTTAAACTCAGATGAATTCCCCTAATCAGGATGACATGTTTTACAAGAAACTCACTGCACTGCTGGCCATAGGGAAATATTGAAAATGCAGGTGTAGAAATCTATGCAAAGTAACCCAAGCAGCAGCTGGCTGCACTGATAAACATCTGGAATCTCATGGCTATCACTTTGAGCACTTCTTATAATTTTAGAGGCTAAAGGTAATGTATGAATTACATGATGTCTCAATACATTTAATATTAAAATACTTATACAAGTTTTTTTCCCTAAAGTATGATCCATATACTTTTTTTGGTAGTGTTTCTCTGTCTCTCTTCATTTCTCTTACTTTGTCTTGGTCTCTCTGTCTCTGTCTCTGTCTGTCTTTCTGTCTCTGTCTTTGTATCTGCCTCTCTCTCTCTCTCTTTCTCTCTCTCTCTTTCTCTCTCTGTCTCTCTCTCTCTCTCTGTGTCTCTCTCTCTCTCTCTCTCTCTCTCTCTTTCCACCCTCCTGCCTTGGGAAAGATGTTAATCCAAAGGAAAGAATTAAAAATTATTCAGGAAAGATACCCATGTTGAAGTAAGGTTTCCTTGACAAGATCTAGAGGGTAACAAAGTTAAATTGATGTTGTTATTTAAGATGACCACTCAATATTTAGGTGGTAGTAAGTAGCTACTTACTAGATAAAAGATGCTGCTCCTCACTGAACTGTGTGTGGGGCACTTTTGATTTCTATTATAAACTTGTTGAGTCACAAGATAAAGTAAATATTTTGAATATAAATTAGGCTTATTTTTTCTTTCATATGTATGTCTTCTGTCTCTCGAATGATTTCTAACCTAAGCAAAGACTGTACATATCTGTTGTTTATTTGTTATATATCTTAAAACTGAGATTAGGTTGCCAATAAAAATCTCTCATATTAATTCACATCAAATATGCTGGAATAGAAGTGAAGAGGCTTGGGGCCGGGGAGTTAGATCAGTGGTTCCGGCGCCTGTCTTGCAAGTGCAAGGGCCCGGGTTCGATTCCCCGGTAACCACATAACAATACTGGGTGTGGAGACTCACACCCAGCAGCAACCAGTACCACATACCACAGTGCCGGGCGTGGTGGCTCATGCCTGTAATCCCAGCACTCGGGAGGCAGAGGCAGGAGGATTGTGATGTGAGTTTGAGGCTGAGCTCAGGGCCAGCCTGAACCACAAAGCAAGACCCTGTCTCAAAAAACCTAA
>PVIR01039354.1:0-13988 GCA_004026965.1 Petromus typicus
TTTCCTTCTAATCAGCTTCCCATCAGGTCCCAGTCACTCATATAAAGGAGTCTTGGGAGGGGAAGATTTGCGCTGCTCTTGAGCAACGAGGTTCTGGACAGCACCCCGGCCAGCGGCAGAAGGGCGCCTCTCTCTTGCTCCTCTCCTGGAGCCGCTACTGCCCCTCTAGTGCCCCCTGCTGTACACAGAGAACATTACACCCGGATCCATGCAGCCGGCAATGATGATGTTTTCCAGTAAATACTGGGCAAGGAGAGGGTTTTCCCTGGACTCAGCGGTGCCTGAAGAGCATCAGCTACTTGGCAGCCTCGCAGTGAGTACGCCTCCCTGGGAGTCTCTGGAGTGTGCCCTGGGGCGGAGGCCGTCGCTCCCGCCACGCGGAGACCGAGTGCAGAGGAAGCGCACACCTGTCTCGCTTCTGTGCACCTTCTTTCGTGTACTAGACTTTCTGCCCACAAAATAGAAAGTGGTTTCCGAACATTTAAGGAGGAGAGTTTGTATAAAGCAAGGTCCTATATCCAAAGTTCGTTGAACTTTGAAAGGCTATTGATTATGAGGAATTAAGTCCCCAAGATCGCAATGTCACTTACACCTCCTTCAAGTCTATAATGATCTGTGAAGCACAGAATTAGCATTTTGTGTTCTTGACTACAGATTTTGGAATGAAAAAAAGATCAAGCTCCTTCCAAAGTTTACCCTGCCTTCCATCTTACTGCATGAAAAAAAGTTTGACTGATGGAGTAATGAAAGCAATATTTTACTTGTTTTCATATGTGAAAGAGTTTTTGTATTTAAAATATTAATGTGAGGACAAAGCAGAGCTTGCAGAATTTTAGGTCCTGATTTGAAGTAATAGTCAAAAGATTTAATGTTAAAAAGTACTCTTACTTCATGGCAATGAAATCGAAATGTATTCAGATTCCCAGTCATTAAACATATTAAATGGTATTTGACTGCGGAACTCTCAGTTTATCAACCAATTTCAATTTAGTTTGTCTTAGAGAAGTCTGATTTAATATTATAGCTGCAAGTATGTGCCAGAGGGTTGCATTGTACTGATATATTATTCCTGCTAAAAATTGTAGAAAGTGATCGTAGCAACTTGTGTAGAACTATTTAAATCAATTTGCAAAAATCATGCCCAAAATGTACACAGATTTTCTAATATTTAAATATGACTCTTTGGATAAGATATAATATTGAGGAATTTGGAAGTCATAATGAGCTGCTGGAAGGAAAACAAAGAAATCTGAGTTATGATTAATATGAGTCCCTTTCATATAAAAATGGCACTTAAATATGTGAGATTGGCATGTGTTATGTGGTGAAGAGGAGGCAGATGTCGAGAGTATGGAGACATTTGAGCTTTTAATGACTAAACATCCTGTCAAATGGCAATGTCTGCTTCTCTCTCAAGTCATAAATAATAGAATACCCAGTTCCATTATATATACATCTAGCAAGCAAGGCAATACCAGTATGTGAAAGTAAATCTAATGAAGAAACGAGAAGAAAATGGCAAATCACTACTCACTGGGTTCTACTTCAAAAGTATGTTTCTATTTCATGAGGACATAAGAGATTGATATGAATGTATTATATCATCATTTTCCAGAGGGACAGTTCTGTTTGTGCAACTCTGCTATTTGCATATAAAAAATGTAAAATAAGCCACCATAGTTTTGCATTGTGTGTCAATAGACATTTTCTTATTTTTTAATTTCTGACAATGTGTTCTGAGTTGCTAGAATCCATCATTTTTGTCTATAGCCAGGAAGACTAATTGTTATTACTCTGATTCTGTTTTTTACTGCTAATGATCAACTAGCTAGTGCTCTTCCTCCCTTTCTTCTTTTGCCCCTTTTATTAGTGGCTGAATTTAACAGTCACTCTTCACATCCTGGCTCCTGACACAGACTGACGCAGGGCCGGATCTCTTCCGTGTGCAAGAGTCACAGTGGTATTCACGTGACAATGTGGATCTACTGCAGAAAGCAAGGCTATCCATTCCACTCTCCTGTCCTTGCATACTCAAAATGAAATAAGCGCTTCCTATTTAAGATTTAACTGAAGCTAAATTTACTGTCAATTTTATTTTTTGTTTTGTTTAGTAATAAAGATACTTCATATATAATTGATTCATTTAGGACCAGAGGATCAAATTTCATGTTATAAAAATAAACCCAGAAAAAAAGAGACAGGAATTATTCACATATGATTCTTCATACTTCATGATGATTAGAATTTTGTTGCTATTACAGTGAAGCAAATATGATTGCTCTTTAATTCCAGCCACTAGATTCTATTTTAAAGCACTGAAATCATGATGTGTATATTTAATGTACCAATAAAGATAATTAAAAAAAAAAAAAGCACTGAAAATAGGGTCCTAGAGTAGATTAGATAAACACCTATCACAGAAAGTTATGCATCATACCATCAATTCACTTTGAATTTATCATGAATAAAATATATGGAAAAAATCTAATTATGGAAAGCTCTGGAATACTAATAATTTCTTTGTGTTTTTGATTTCTTGAAGCTAAATAAAGCTAGCCCTAGCAAAAAAGATGACAAGAAAGGCAACAAGGGCAGCACCCAAAGTGAAACATCTGTGGAGAGTGGCAAGACCGCAGTCATATTTTCCTTGAAAAACGAAGTTGGAGGATTGGTAAAAGCGCTGAGGCTCTTTCAGGTGAATTTAAAATATCATCACATACTGTAAAAGTGATCGTGCACCTCACTAGAAACCTGTGATCTGCTATGAAACATCACTGAACCATTTTCTGGATAATGTAGTGAAAGATTCAAAGGAGCCAAACTTCATGAGATGTTGCAAAACGAGTTTGCCTGCCAAACAATGAAATAAGAGTTACAGGGTCTGTGATGTATTAATTCAGAGTTAGCCTATTAGGAATTGTATAGACTTTAGCCAGGTGAGAAAGTACCCAATTCAAAAATGTGAGTACTGCAGTTCCAACTGCAAACACAATCAGGCATGGTGGCTCATGCCTGTAATCCCAGCACTTGGGAGGCAGAGGCAGGAGAATCGCTGTGAGTTGAGGCTAGTCTGGGCTACATAGTGAGCTCAGGACCAGCCTGAACTACAAAGCAAGACTGTCTTAAAAAAATAAAAAAAACAAACAACATGCAAACCCAAAAGAAGCCCTAGAGGGTCTCTTTAAATATCAAGAAGCTGAAGTTTGGTTTGATTTGTTAAAATTTGAATCGCACACATGTCATAAGAGGATATTTTTTCGCATAATGTGAGGTGTATCTGATATTCTGCCTTGTTTCATGATGTGAATGTGAATGTGTCTCCTTGCCCGTCGCTGGTAAGGCTAGCTCTCCCTGTATCTCATGGAAATGTAGTAGCTTCTTCGGAAGCTAATGATTTGAGCCTTCAAGAAAGTACCAGGGAGGAGATGAGGCTCGAAAAGCCCAGGAAACCCATTGCATTGATGTCCCTCCACCTGAGTGCATTTTGTTTGGGGGCGTGGCTGGTCATTAGGGTGGTAGGATCAGGAGCCCAGCTCCGCCTGGTGCTGGGGCTACTATGCTGTGAGCAAAGATAGACCTGCTATCCAGGGGTTCAGACCTGTATTCTCCTGGTTTGGTTTATTATCTGCAGCTTCCACAGTTCAATTTCTTCATTTGTAAAACAGTAATAATTCCTACCTAACTGGGTTGTGGGGTGAAAGAATATGAATGAAAGTCCTTTGAGAAGTGTGCAGAAATGAGGCGTTGTTACGATGCCTCTGTGAAGATCACAGAAAGGAAATTAGCCTGATTGGGCGAGCCTTCCCTTTTGACCTTGAAGGAAAGATCAAGTACCATAAACAACGGTAATGGAAGTCTGAGGTAGTATTTTACACATAATTATATCATCTAGGGCTGTGTCTACACTGAGCCCAAAGGCAAATCCATTCAGTCAGCCAGCTCGGTAGAGTGGCAAATCCCTGGAGAAAGAGTTAACAGCTCTAAGTTTTTCCTCTGGCCACAGCTAATGTAAGCTAAAGTGCTTCAACCAAAGGACATTAAAAGTCCAAAGTGACATACTATGTATGAAATTACTTGAACCTTGAACTTGATATTAGCATTACTTCTATTATCAGCCAATTTAGAAAATATAATGTTATTGTAAAGGTTAATAAAAACAGACAGAACATTTAGCTTCATGGTCACAAGACTTGTTTCTTTATCAGGAGAGGATGCTGTTTGATTTGATCCTGTTCAGGCCCTGAAAAGTACTTATCCTGTTTTATGCTGTAAATTCTGAGATCATCAGGGATGGTATCAGGTTTGGGCCAATAACCAGAATGTACCATCCAAAATGACAGAGAGGTGTCTGCTGATAGGGTTACAGAGAACTTGGTCCGTAGTTAATTTAAGAGAAAGGCAACTATGTCACCAGGGGAAATTAAATTTGATTTTTAGGCATTAAATGATTTTTATCCCTTGAATAGATTTGCAAGGAGATTTTGCCCTCTGAAATCCATCATAGGATGATATTCTTGGACAAAGGTAGTGAGGAGGTTGGCAAAAGAGAGTGATTACTAAGTGGTTAGACATAGGGACTATTATGATTTCTGGCCTTTTGTTTGGCCTTCTCACTGTGCCGTGAATAAGATAATTGTTTGATTCCCTTTGTTTGTGCTTTTGGAGAGTCTCTGCCGACTGCTTCTCTTGCTTTCCTTACTTCCCCTATGATTGAGGTTGTGCTTTGGCCAGCGTTTCTCAGACACTCTGGCACTGTCACATCCCTAGCCTGTATTCTGCCTGTCATTTCTCTTAGTCATTCATGTTTTAAAAGATTCCTTCAGTTCCAAACCTAATTTCAAAAGGCAGCTTTATATCAGTATGAAACTGAGAATTTGAGATTTGGTTGTTTTTTAAAAAACACACAAAATACAAAGCTTGGGATGAAATGATAACATATAGTAGTAGACTTTTTCTTCTCTCTTTTTTTTTTTTTTTTTTGAGACAAGCTCTCGCTTTGTAGTTCAGGCTGGCCCTGAGCTCACTATGTAGTGCAGGTGAGCCTCGAACTCACAGTAATCCTCCTGCCTCTGCCTCCCAAGTGCTGGGATTACCGGCATGAGCCACCACACCGGCACTGTGGTATGTGGTTCTGATTACTGGTGGGTGTGAGTCTCCATACCCGGCATTGTTGTATGTGGTTACCAGATTGAACCCTGGCCCTTACACTTGAAAGGCAGGCACTGGAACCACTGAGCTAAATCCCTGGCTCAACTCTTTTTTAACTACCCAAAATAATCTTGAATCATCAGTGAGATGTGGGCCACTTTGGGAAATGCTTATATTTATAATTGTGATACATTTTATGGAGCCCTTTATTATTTTAAATGGCCTTTTCTGTTTTATTTTGTTGAAGATTCAAGACCACCTGCATAGCAATACAGGTTTCTTATGGAGACTGTAGTTGGAAACATTTTCACTTGTTAGTCAATCAAAGAATGAAAAGATACTGTCTTCTGTGGGTACTTAACACTGTTGCTTGAGAATCAAACAAAAAAAAATTTTTTTTTGATTAGGACCCAAATGTGAGTGAGAGATGTTCCTTAATGTTTCCACAGGAAAAACGTGTCAACATGGTTCACATTGAATCCAGGAGATCTCGGCGAAGAAGTTCGGAAGTAGAAATCTTCGTGGACTGTGAGTGTGGGAAAACTGAATTCAATGAGCTCATCCAGCTGTTGAAATTTCAAACCACCATTGTAACGCTGAATCCGCCGGAGAACATTTGGACCGAGGAGGAAGGCAAGGGCGGGCTTTGCTTGTTGAGTGACTTTTGCAGTCCCACGGACGCTGTGAAGGGGCAAACTCGGTCTGTGAGCTAATAGTTTTGAACTTGTACTGTTTTAAACAGAGCTGGAGGATGTGCCTTGGTTCCCCCGGAAGATCTCGGAGTTGGACAGATGCTCTCACAGAGTGCTCATGTATGGTACTGAGCTCGACGCTGACCACCCAGTAAGTGGCTGGCGATACTCATCTCACACTTGCTTTTGCAGCTCTGCCCATAGGCCAGGCAGTGAGCTATGATGCTCTGTCATGCAGCAATGTATTATGTATCCTTCATAACCTAGAATAGACTTTGTGATGATAAAGCTGCCCTGTACACACGTGTTGGCTCGAAGGAGGTTAGAAAGATGGCATTTTCACGTAGCATTTATTTTTAAAAGGCTTGGATAGAGGAGGAGATTCTGCACCCTGGAGATTATTTTTCTGTGAAATTAGACAGATTGAAGTATACTTGGAGATGGTGACCCTTGGAAAAATGATAAACTGCAACTGATCACACCTTTGGGATACTGGAGAGGACTAGGCGGGATGGGGCTCAGTGAGAGGGTAAAATTTGTCTTGTCATTTCCTTGACTGGAGGTAGTTAGGAGCAGAATAATGTAGCTGACTTCAGTCTCAATGGAAAGGCAGAAGGGTTGAAACTCAGGCTGTGCCGGAAGATGTATCTCTTCCCGCATCTTCCCTGAATCTATCTACCACCATTCTCTCCTGTAGTCCAATAAAAATGACCACCTTTAAAGAAATATGATACTTGGGTAAGCATTTCCTATTATTTCCCCTCTCCCTTCTTTATATCAGTTTTTATTTAACACAAGAGACCTGAAACTTCTTTATGATCGCAATGAAGTGTACAGTTCATAGTCTGGGAGAGGTAAGCAATGCACCCTTTCATTACAAGCACTTGCTTCTTCCCCAGTCCTCCTCATCTGGAAATAGATAACAGAGAGGAGTTAAAGCACATAGAAGCCTTTGTGTGCTGAACGTAGTGGGTTATCAATACTCACTCTATGTAAATCCAGGTGTGACTATATTTCTAGGTGGTGGCTGTGAACACATAAGGGCTGATCTTGCAGTATCTGCCATACCTAGACACTTGTATTAACCAGTCCACATGCAGGTTTGGGGAGCATTCTTTTAAGGGAAACTGTGAGAACTTCAACATGAGAGAAATTTTTAGGCACTAGTCATTTTGCATAATATACCAATCCAGGCCAATTTGAATATGTGATTTAAATAAATGATCAAGCAGGCAATTCAGTTGCATTATTTTTGAAAAGCTGAATTGAGACCAGACAGAACTCGTGTGTTTTATTTGCCAGTGTAACCTAGGACTTCAGAATATTTTACAGTAATTAGCATGTAAATCTCCTGAACATCAGAAAAATATTCAAAACTGGCCTGAATCATCATTCTCTTTTTATCTTCTCCTTCCCTCAGTTCCAGAGGAGTCAGATTGGCACAAGAGCCAGATTTAAGAGATCAGCAGGCCCCGGGCTGCAGAGACACCTGCTGTTAACTTGCATCATGACCTTGGGCGGGTCCCTCTACCTCTGTACCTCATTCTTTATGTAAAAGAGTGGAAATGAAATTCTTATTGACCTGAAAGGGGTGTTTGAAAAGCCTAGTTAATAAAACAACTGGAAGGCATTTTGGCAAGAGTAAATGCTTAATTCCAGTAAGGAAAATGCTATATTAAATCATACAGATCAATAGCTGGACAGTGAGGGAGTATTTGATAACCTGTTTCCAAATGCTCCCCTAAGTCTAGTTTGAAAATTACTCAATGTGGAGAAAGAAGATCAGCCATTTGAATGGGAAAACCACAGAAACCACTGACCTTACTGTGAAAAAATTTACTTTAACACCAAGACTAAATTTTCCTGTGCCGTATTCTATTATTCCTAATTGCATACACTTTATGATACCTTCTCTTATTTTCTGTGCAGCTACTTGAAATAATGGCAAGTACTTAGCAAACCCATATTTCTCTTGTCATTTTATCTACATTTCTTTTTCTTTTTCCTTTTCTTTCTTCTTTTTTTTTGGAGACAAGGTCTTGCTTTGTAGTTCAGGCTGGCCCTGTACTCACTATGTAGCCCTGGCTAGCCTTGAACTCACAGCAATCGTCCTGCCTCAGCCTCCTGAGTGCTGGGATTACAGGAATGAGTCACCACATTCGACATTGTTTTATGTGGTTACTGGGAATTGAATTCAGGACCTTGTGCTTGCCAGGCAGGCGCCAGAACCACTGAGCTAAAGTCCTGGCCCAACTGCATTTCTTTTAGAAGCATGCCAAACTCTCATTATACAAAATTTGATATCGATAAGTTGGTATTTTTGTAGGTTCTAATTTGATGAAGAAAAGTGTTGTCTCAGTATTTTTTATGACTGAGGATAATAATCTGAGTTTTGAGATGGATAGAGGGACCCTTGCATTAGGCTAGTTCAGAAAGGGCTTGGTGTATAAGTCATACTGCTGGGCTTCCTTGGACAGGGCTTGATATCTAGATCAGTGCCTCTGAAACTTTAATGGGAAACATGCCACCTAGGAGACCTTTTAAAAATGCAGATAATTATTCTATTAGCCTTAGAATTCTGCATTTCTAGTGGAGGCTTCCACTGGAGGGGATGGGTACTAGCCAGAAAGAGTGCATCTCTCAAAGTGTGATTAAAGGTCTGTCCCTTAAGGTGCTTGTTAAAAATGTAGCATTTTTGGGCCAGAGATTTAGCTCAGTGGTTCTGGTGCCTGCCTTGCAAGGTCCTGAGTTCGGTTCCCAGTACAAAAAAAAAAAAAAAAAAAAAAAAATATGGCCATCAAAGAATGTAACATTTTGAGGTCATGTGAAGTCTTCTGAGTCAGAACTTTCTGAGACAGACCCAGGAATCTTTTTGTAAAAGGACTGGCAGGAGATTCTGCTGATCTTGAAGTGTGAGAACTAATGTCCTAGCTCAGTGAGTCCCAGCTTCAGTTTCCCATTCATAGCATCTGTGGGGTGTAACCAAGCAAAACATAATACCAATGCCAGTGCCTCATCCTGAGGAGCTAAAATCAGAATCCCTGGCAATATGGCCATGTCTGGAGTATTATTTAAAGTTCCCCAGATGATTTTAGTAACTCTCCCAGGAGGGCTGAGCTATCTGGATGTCTACTCAACTGTCAGCATAAATTGAACCGGGCACTTCAGATCTTCAGTGCGGTTTGATTGAAATTGAGGGACAGCTACTCTCAGGGTAGAGGTTTGCCAGCCTGTGCAAATAAATATATGGGATGCCCAGTTAAATTAGAAAAATTTGTTGTTGATCTGAAATTGAAATTGAACTGGCCATTCTGTATTTTGTCTGGTCACCCCAACTCCGGCTTCCATTCAGAATGAACGGCCGGACTCTGCTGTGTCTGTAATCACGAATGAAGCCAGAGTCTCTGACTTTACCAGTCTGGCTTAATCCAGGAAGTTTTGGATCACTCACAACATTTGCGTAATCACCGCCACGCTGGGCTAATGAGGCATGATGAAAAAAATCTCTCTCTTGCGTCCCTGGAAAAGGTGCAGGTGTTTGCAGAGGAAAATCAGTGGAGATGCTTTTGGAAGGCCAGCAGATCATGATGCTGTTGCCATGGTGTCCGGTCTGGCAGGAATCAGGGAACAGATGCTGTGCTTTGCACAAGATTCTCTCTCTCTGGTCATGGCCTACTTTATTTTGAATAATAAAGGTGCTTGGCGTTCTTCAGCTTTCCTACACCCCTGCCCCGTAACATAGTTTTATGAGTGAGTGTTGGAATTTGCTTTTTTTCTGACTGTACCTACCCTGTACAGCAGGACTGTTTTAGGTACTTGTGGATGTGATGGATATGGTCCCAACATTTTGTCTACACATTTTGGAGCTTCACAAGCCTGTTTATGAATCCTACTTTAAAAACTCCCAGATCCATAGCACAAGACAGAAAGTGCTAGTTTCTGGATAGAGGAGACTTCATGTCTACTGGTGTTAGGGTGATCTCAAGGGATTTATTCCCTCTGCTCTACTGTGACTCTCTTGTTATCGTGAAAGAAAGGTAACTTCTGTGTAGCAGATAGCCCTGTGAAGATCCTTTGTCTTCAGTAAGACAAGGGAAGGGGGTGACTTTCTCGGGTGTTTGGGGCTCCTCTTCATCATCACCTTGCAGAAATGTCCATGGGCCTTTCTGGGCTTCGTCCTTGCTTTTTAACCCTTTAATACCATAGTCCCTCCAGCTTGCCTTCTTCTCCGGCCTCCATTATCAAAGGCCACTGCTTCCTGGTCATCCTTGGGGCGGTGGGATTGTAGAGACAAGAAGTTAAGTGGAAACTCTTTCTTCAGAGCATCCAGCAGTGACAGTAGCAGGAGGAACAACCCCAGAAAGAATTGATATAAAGTACAGGGAGGAAAAGAACATGGAAGTCTGTTGGCAAGAGGACAAATTGTGGAGTAAAGCAGAAGCCCTTCCAGGTTTCCCCTTGACTGAAAAATGAGAGACATGGGATTTAATTTTCTGAGTAAATGATGCTAGATAAAAATCTTAACTAAATTGGCTGAGAGGTGTTAGGAAGACAGAAACTCCGAATGAGATGACACTAACCTGCCGTCCTATGCCCGATTCCCTGACTGATTTTGCCCTGTGAGGCTACCGTCACGAATGACAGCAAAACCTCTGCATTTCATAGTCATTTGGGGACCTGCTGGTTATTCTAACTGAAGTTTCAGTAGGTGTTATATTTATTTATTATGTACATAGAGCAGTTAGAATTGAGTGAACTCACTGAATAACCATGTTAACTTGATTCAATAAATGAAACAAGAGTGACCTTGTGATTAAGATCAATTGCATAAGAATGATACTTGGAATCCAAAAGATATTGTTTGAAAATATTAATTTGTTTAACTAAGCCATTCTGGTTTCTTAGTGGAAAGGTAAACTTTTGTTTCAATTCCCACACATCCCAAATGAGTAGAGTCCAGACTGAAGGAGGTTTTACTGTAAGCACAATTTGCTTTCACCTCTGTCGTGAAAACAGTCATCTATGGATGAGATTTACATTTGAGGTGAACACTCAATAAACACCGTGGAGATTTTCTTTTAGGCTTTCTGCAACTCATTTTTTGGTACTTTGTTAAATAACTCAACCTCTTTTTTGTTTAAGGGATTTAAGGACAATGTCTATCGACAGAGAAGGAAGTATTTTGTGGACGTGGCCATGAGCTATAAATAGTAAGTACTGGTATAATTCTTTCTTGTTATTGGTTAGTTAGGAAAAACACATGCTATGTTAAACAGACCTGTCTTCTCTTCACTTAAACTTTTGTAGAGGGCGGACATGAACCATTTTAAACATTCACCAACTCCGTAGGTTTAAATGCCAGCACTGATATTTGACATCTGGGTGTAATTGTAAAATAATGAGACCTGTGGGCCACATGCCAAGCGCTACATTTACACCATTGTGTCCGTGGCTTCATTAGGGCACGAAGCTGTTGCTGTGCATTCGGTGAGGCTCGGAAATTGCTTTAATTTCACCTGTGACTGACTTCACTGAGCCTCCAGTGCCCAGCTCCTGCCAAGAGAGAGGAGGGTTCTGAAAGCGCGAGGGAAGGAGTCACTGAGGTAGCGGCAGTGGGACAGAGAGGTGTTTGCTCCAGATGGGAGAGTTCCCTGGACATCAGAGGGGCAGAGCGATATTTACCACGCAGTCTGAGATCACGACGGGGCTGAGAGTGAAGAAGCTCGCTTTTCCAGGCGAGCACTGTCCACAGTGCGTGAAGATCAGCAGCAATGACAGAATGAGGCTGTCTGGGAATCATGCAGCGTGCTGACTGTAGGCTCTGGGCAGAAGGAGGGGCTGTTAGGTTCTGGTTGGTTCTGCTCCGTCTCATACTACAGAGACAATCTCTGATTAGCCATATGAAACTGGCCTTCAGAATGAAGCATAATCTATGGCTGATGGGGAAAGATTCCTCCCTTCCTTCCATAGTTGTGGTTAGGTGAGAAGTTTGAACAACCTGAGAGGCGAGCGTTGTCGGTGAGGATTTAGCGTATCGTGTGTGTTAGTACATAGGGTATCTGTACTGGCTCTTTTTTTTTGGTGAGAGACAGCCACCTGCCCAGTCCCACCTTCCCTTCCTAACCCGGTTGTCTTCCCTATTCCCAAGCCCCAGGCTTCCTTCATCCTTTCTCTACCATACTTGTAAAAACCATTTTTATGACAATCAGGTCTTCTTGGCATGTGCTTTCCCCCCATCCTGACTCTGTTTCCAGCAGTTTTCCCCCTCTGTTGTGACTTTCTACTCCTCACAATGTCACCATGCGCTGTCCCAAACCTACCTCATGTCTCCCTTTGCCTTGGGCGCCATTGCTCAAGAGTCCTTTTTCCGAGAATTTCTTAGTGAAATTCCTGACAGGAGACCCCAGTGATGTGGGCTTGCTTCTCACGCCAGACCTAGGTAAGTGGCTGTGAGCCTTAGGCTTGGCTTCCTCGGGTTTGCCAGCTCTCTCTGGGGGTCAGATCAGCCTGCTGTGAATTCTCGTTCTGAGGGAGGGTGTGGGCATGGGGATCCTCCGGGGAAAGACCAGTTGAGGATGTGGTAGAGGCTCAGAGTGCCAGGTAGAGCCTTCTCCCTTGGGTAAAATAGATAAAAATGTATTTTATAGTAGATCATATTTATATCTATATACTTATTAGTACCTTGGTTTATGAGCTAAATTTGCTTTACAGTTTTGGAGGAAATGTCCATGTCTGTGTTTGTCTGGGAAAGACGGGCTACTGTGTGTCTGTCACCTGATGTGGAGTTTGTGAGCAGAAGCAAAATTTTGTTGAGCATTTTTCTTTGAGAGCTGAATTCTTTGTGAACAGAAGCATATGTGAACCAAGTGTTACCGTACACACACACACACACACACACACACACACACACACACACACGTATATGATTTTTGACATAGGATTCTGCTGGCTGCTACTTGTTTCTTGTCAATAGCATCCAGAACCTGGATGAAAATAAATGCACATAGTGAATACATATGTAATCATATGATCAAAAAATATGGTGGGTAAAAGTTATGACAGTAGAAGACACATGACCTGCGATTCCCCTCTGAATACTCCTCTGCACCGTGAGCACACATCTTCCCTTGTTCTCGCCACTTTCTGAAGCAGCTCTGGGAGGCCAGTCTCATGAGCATCACAGCTGCAGTGTTATAGGTGCCTCAGTGTCCTGACTTGCTTACAAACATTCACTTTCAGAGTCACGTTTACTCTGGGAGGAACTAGTAGTTGACCTGTGCCAGAACCAGCAAGTTTAGTCTCCTTTTAATTTACAGAAAGTAAATACACACTTTGTAATTGAAATAGGCACTTTCTAGCGTATGACTTTCCGAGTCCACATAATATAAACGTGTCAACGCCATGACTCCCCAAAAAAAGCTAACTTAAGTTGACTTTGAGTGGATTTTGTAAGTCAAAGCTTGGTCTAAGGGGTAGATTATTTCAGATTTGGATAATCTTCAAAAATCCCTCCCAATATAGTTAGGAGCACTCTGGGGCCCGGGAGGTGGGAACATGTTGATCACCTGGTGTAATGCTTCGGTCAGACAGGAGTAGGTGACTGATATTTGAGACAAGGAATCTGTTGGCCTGATCCCTCCTTCTGCATTATACACAGAAGTCATAGCACCCTTCCGTGTCCCACAGATACATGCAAGAAGAGTTTGTCAATATGCAATAAAAATAAAATAATACTAGGGAGCCTCCTCACATAGGTGTAACAATTCAGTGCTTTGTTGGTAATTAGTTAAGTCTTTCCTGAGAGAAGTCATAAATACATGGTCAGAAACATAGTGACAGAACAGATGTTTTGAGGTGGTCGCAGGGATTGGCAGGATGTAGTGTGAGGTATCTCCAGGGGAAGAGAAGAAAAAGAAGCGAAATACAGAATAATATGTGTTGAAAGCACAGCTGAGAAACCCTCTGGAGGCATCATGCTGAATACTATATTTTTCTGGATCGTCTTGAAAGGATAAAACAGGGGGAAAGAGTCAGCAGAAGCAGAGAAAAATGAAAAAATTCCACTCTGATAAAAAAACAGCAGGCTCCCAGCCTGTATCGGCAGGCCCGGAGGAGGGGAGCAGGGCAAGCGGAGCGCGGGCCATGCCA
>PVIR01039355.1:0-13978 GCA_004026965.1 Petromus typicus
GATCTGTCTCTTTGTGACAGTGGGGTATTGAGGTCCCCTACTATTATTGTATTTGAGTTTATCTGGTTTTTCAAGTCCGTTAATATTTGTTTTATATAGTTGGTTGCATTAGAATTTGGAGCATAGATATTTAAGATTGTGATTTCTGTCTCTTGGATTTTTCCCTGAACTAAAAGATGATGTCCATCTTTATCTCTCTTTATCAGCTTTGGCTTGAAGTCTATTTTGTCTGCAAATAAAATCGCCACTCCTGCTTTCTTGCTGTTTCCAGTCGCATGGAGTATTGTTTTCCATCCCTTTATTTTTAGTCCATGGGTTTCTTTCTGAATTAGGTGTGTTTCTTGTATACAGCAGATTGTAGGATCTTGTTTTTTGATCCACTCTGCCAGTCTGTATCTCTTAATTGGCGCGTTGAGTGCATTGACATTAATCGTTATGACTGATATAGGTAAATTGAGTGCTGCCATGTTTTCCTGTTCTTGGCTGTGTTATTCTACTTGTGCCCTTTCCCCATCAGTTTCTTGTTTGGTCCCATGGGTTGACTTGGTTAGGTCTCATGGATTTGTAACTTTCCTTATTTTTCTCCAAGATATTCTTTAAAATGTTTTGGAGCACAGGTTTCGTATTTGTGAAGTTTTTCAGGTGTTCTTTTTCATGAAAGTATCTTATTTCCCCATCAATTTTGAAGGATAGTTTGGCAGGATACATGAGTCTGGATTGGAAGTTGTTTTCCTTTAGGGCTTGAAAGACTTCACTCCAGGCTCTTCTTGCATTGAGTGTTTGAGTTGAGAGGTCCGCTGTGATCCTGACGGGCTTCCCTTGGAATGTAACTGTTTTCTTTTCTCTGGCTGCTTTCAGTATTTCATTCTTTTTTTGGATATCTCGGACTTTTATGATGATATGCCTAGGTGTAGATTTTTTCATGTCATGGGCATGTGGCGTTCTGTATGTTTCATATATTTGTATGTCCAATTCTTTACCTTTTTCTGTGAAGTTTTCTGCCATTATCTGTGTGAATAGCTTTTTGATGTCTTTAGCATTGTCTCCTGCTTCATTTAGAGGTTTTTAAATGTCTTGCCATTTACCTATAGCCATCTCAAATAATATCATTGACCATTAATTTTCCCATTACATAATATACATCAAGAGACAATAATTTTGACCATATATCCTTACATCCAAGCAGCTAATATAATCTTTTGGGCTGTCTTGGTCAGACTGAGCTACCTCTTTGCTGTATTTACCTTGTAATATGACAGTGATATTGTTCTAGTAATTCAAAAATATCTCCCTGACACTTTCATGTTGTTTACTTTTATATTTTTATAAGTATCTTTGGAACTGTCTTTGAGAAAATGCAAATTTGAAGTGTTTTTTGAAGAATCTTTTTACCTACTTATCCTTCTTCTGAGGGTGAATTAAAACTGGTAAGATAGGGAAGGGGATATAGAACATTTGCCTAGCATGGATAAGACCTCGGTTTGATTCCCAGAACTGCAAACACATGCAAAGAAACAAAGAAAAATACCTTGGTAAATGATGCAGAAATCTACTTAAGGTTCATGAGAACTGCAATACTTTGAAACATGCTGTATCCTAGTGGTATACTATGTTACACACCTGTATTCACAGCCTTCTAGAGACTGAGTCAGAAGAATAGCAAGTTCAATGCCAACCAGACTGTATAGTGAGATTCACCTCAAAAGCCAAATGCTGAATTCTGAAAACCTCCTGAAGACATAATTGCAATTCCTCATCTTAACAGAACAAATACTATTAGAATTTCTGCTCATGAAGTATAGTGTTCATACTAAAGTTGTTTTTGATTATACAATACAGATTTAATTTCCCTCACCTCTCTTCTTTTCTCCCCTCCATGTATACAGATCTTCTAGTATCATATTCCTATGCCACTGAAAACCATTTTCTGCACCTCACTTCGTGATTTCTTCTCGAGGCCAGAAGGAAGAACTTTAAAATATATCTATAGTCCATGAGGACTAATATTTTGCAAAACATAATAAAAATGAATCATTAGAAAAATCAACAATGATTAAAGAACAACACAAGAAACAGAAATTCAAGTCTTTAAACATTTAGACCCAATAGGTTTCAAAGGACCTTATACAATTGCTTTAAAAATTCCTAAATGTTTCTTTTCCATTTCTGTATCTATCAGTCACATCTCACACAAGTAACTTGTGGCTTAAAAATTCATCTCCAAGTATTCTTCTATTGTTTTTATCATCACTGTATCTTTTCTGGATAGTCCATGCTGCTTTCGATTCTGGCTCTGTTCACACCAGATCAGGAAAGTACTTTTGCCACAGACCATGACGTTCTCTTTGCTAAGTCTGTGGACGTAGATCCCATCTGGTCTGTATCCTTGACATCTATCTATTCTTCAGCCTTCAAGATTCAGGAGACTCCTTTCCTTTCCTCAGCACTTCTTTTCCCTGAAACTGGGTGACATGACTGAGCTTTGGCTTTCTTCCTACCACTTTCCTTAGTACCTTGTTTCCTATCAAGACTTTTCTCCCTATAGACCTTTATTTTTATTCTATGGCTTCTCTTCTTGAGAAAACACTTCCATTCAGATGTTTTTACTGGTGATTCTAAAATCTACATATGAAATCTAGACATCTCTCTTAGAGTTAGGATTATTTCTCAAAGAACTTGGCCCTAACTCAACTCAACTCTGCTACTTAGGGAAGTCATATTATCCAGTTTTCTTGACTTTCCTAGTTATCAGTTTTTGTATCTTAAAATGAACATAATACTTAAGTCAGAGGAGTGTTGTGCAGATTAAATGATGAAAGGAAAACAGGAATAGATAAGTGATGTCTGATCAAAATAAGTTGTCTATAACATCAGATATTATTGATTTCCTTCTGGATTTTTTTATCATACTAATACTCTCACTTGTTAAATGTAGTTAATGCTTTATCAAACTGTTCTTTCTCCCTCCCATAGTATGCTATATGCCAGATAGTATGCAGTATGCTGGGAGTAAACATTGACTGAGACAAAAAGGTGCCAACCTCATTAAGTTTATGTTGCAGTGTCAATAAGGATGTTAAATAAGTCATTACAATACAGAAACTTAGGTGTCATATTTAGCTTCTCTACCTTCTTTATCTAATTTCCTATCTGACTTCCATCAGTGATAAAATCCTTGCAAATTCTCCTCCTTATTGTCCTTGAAATCCATTCCTTTTAGTTCTGCCCTATCCAAATCAGTATTCACTAGCCACACAATTCAATAAAACTTAAAATTCAGCTCCTTAATCTCAAAGAATTCAGTAGAAATATGTCCCTGATGGCCACTGTGATAGACAAGACAGAGTTAGAACTTGAGGTCTCTGAACATGAACTCTGGGGAAACAAATATTCTGTCCATGACCGCAAGCACCAATGCAGAAAGTTCTATTTACAGTATTACTATTATAATTTCAGTGTTCTGTGTAATATCTTCATCAATTCCTTCATAGATTATTAAAACAACTCAGGTATTATTTGTCTTTCAGCTTTTACTCTATCATAGATATAGATGTAGATTAGATATAGATATAGGTATCTTCATTTCCTGGAGCACAGTTCCTAAGCCTTTGGTATCTCATTAGTGATAGAAACATCTTTTGTTCTAATGAAGCTTCTAGTTGGCTCTAGGATGGGAGTTGCTGGCCAGAAATATCAAAACATGATTAGCAAGTTGGAACTTTCAATTTCTTCTCACCCTTGACCTCTGGGAAAGTGCCAGAGATTGAGTCAATCACCAGTATTCAATGATTTACTAAATTATGCCTACACAATGGAATCTCTATGAACATGACAGGGCTGAGAGCTTCTGAATTTGTGAACATACTGTTCACATACTAAGAGGGTGGCACATTCAGAGAGGTTACTTCTCCATTTCCCTATGCATATTTCTGAGTTGTATCTTTTATACTAATCCCAATAACAGTAGTAGATACCTTTCTGAGTTCTGTTAGCTTTTGTCACAAGTCATAAAAACTGGAGAAAGAGTTACAGGAGCACTAAAATTTATGGCCAGTCTGCCAGAAGTACAAGGGGAAACATCTTGTGACTAGCATCTGAAGAGACTGCCATCTTGTAGGACAGACTGCCCAAATTGTGGGGTCCTTGCTAACTTCATAGAGCTAATGTCCAAACTGAACAGAATTAGAAGACACTAGGTTGGTATCTAGAGATTTGAAAATTTGTTGACATAAAAAATAGGCCAAGTATTTGTTTTCAGAAGTGTTGTGAATTAAAAACAACTTGATCCTTCAATCTATTCTCTTAGTTTCCCTGAATAACTTACCAAATGCATATATAACTATGTTATGCCACTGTAAAGAATACTTTTAATATTTTTCCATTGTTTTCAGGATAAAGGTTCTTTGTAGCCTGACTAGCAGTATTTATATTATCTGGCCCTTTTCTAACTCTCAGGCTTCATCTTTTTGGAATCTTTCTTCAACACATATATAAGTCAACACCTCTTAGTGACTTAAATAATCAAAATGATTTTAAAGACAAATACCAAGACATGTGTTACCTGATTTTAAGTTTTATTACAAAGCCATAAGATTCAAAACAATATAATACAATGACAGATAAATAGAATAGAATTACCAGACCAGAAATAGACCAAAATATATGAACATTTTTCATCTTACAAAGTTTTTTGAGGTAATTCAATGGAGAAAGTGCAATTTTCTTAATGAATGGTAGTTTCACACTTGAATATTCATACGGGCAGAAACTTTTAGCTCTTACCTACACTATATATATTCACATATTTTATATATACACAATATTACATATATGTGTATAAATATCCATATATTATGTGTATTATGCACATGTATTTACATATAAATAATGTATGTTGCAGACATATATATAATTATTAAGACAGATAATAGATAATACAGTATAATTATAGTAATATACAATATGTTATACAATATATAGGAAATGGATGATAGAATTAAATGTGAAACCTGAAACTACAAAACATTTAGAATAAATGTTGAACCATGTGGCACACACCTTTAAT
Source organism: Petromus typicus (assembly GCA_004026965.1). Taxonomy (NCBI): domain Eukaryota; kingdom Metazoa; phylum Chordata; class Mammalia; order Rodentia; family Petromuridae; genus Petromus; species Petromus typicus. The sequence continues at coordinate 5,066 of PVIR01039355.1, forward strand.
TCTAGCACTTAGAAGACTGAGGCAGAAGGATCAAGAATTCAAGGCCAGCCTGCGCTACAATACACAGTAAGTTCAAAGTCAGTCTGAGCTACATATTGAGACCCTATCTCAAATAAAAAGAACCTTCTGGAAGAAAACATAAGATAATATTTTGTAAATTAGGTAAGTATATCATAAGACATCAAAAGCATGAATAAAAAACACTATGCTTCAGTAAACAGAAGACAACTAGTTAAAATGAACAAAGTAATTGATTAGACAGTTTATGAAAGAAGATATATAGATGTATAAATGTCCAATAAGCACTTGAAAAGATATGCAACATTTTTAGGGATTGGAGAAATACAAATATAAAGTATTAGTTGGGTGAAAGGAATAAGTTCTGTTATAAGGATAAGTAGAGTGACTATAGTTAGCAATAAAGAACAGTTTATCTCAAAGTATTTGGAAGAAAGGATTTTGAGTGTATTCACCATAAGGAAATGCTGAAAGTTTAGGATCTGAGATATGCTAATTATCCTGAGTTGATTGATCAAAATACATGATAACTCAGAAATATATAAGAATATTATGTCTTAATCAAAAACTAAAATCAATTTTAAAACAATTTTGGTAGTATATTAACACATCCTGTCTGGGATGACTATGATAAAATGCTAAAATTACTACATGTTAAAGAGAATTGTAAAAAACCAGAAGACTTGTACATTATTCATGAGTAAGTAAAATGGGCACAATCACTTTGGAAAACTTGATAGTTCCTTAAAATGTTAGATATTTACTATACTACTTCTAGGTGTTTTCTCAAAAAGAAGGAAAATATATGTAAGTACAAAGATTGCATATGTATATTCATACAGGTTTCTTCACAAGTGCTCAAAAACAGGAGCCACCTGAATGTTGATCCAAAGGTCAATAGACAGATAAAAATTGCAAGAGGCACACCACAGATTATTACTAAACAATAAAAGGAAATTAATTACTACATATTAAATAATAAGAATAAATCTCAACAAATCATAAACCTTTCTAAGTTAAAGGAGCCAAGTAAAAATGTTGTATGATTCTGGGGTTAGGAATTTAGCTCAGTGGTGCTTTAAAAAAGTATATTATTCTGTATGAGCTCATTGACATAAAATTCTAGAAAAGAGAAACCAATATAGAGAGAAAAGAAATGACTGCTGCTCTGAGGCTGGAAATAGAGGAGCAATGGAGTTCAAGGGACACATAGAACCTTGAAAAGTTGATAATGACACTAGTTTCTCAAGATTATATGGACTGATACTTCCAAATTGTACACTTTTAATGGAAACCTCCATGCCACCAGCTACAAGTCCTCTCTTTCCTTAGAACATAACCTGTTCCCACTCCATTTTCTCTCCAACTTTCTTTGGTTAATTCCTCTGTCATTTTTTAAAATTAATTCTGGTGTCTGGAAATCTTTTCTAACAAAATTCTGTGACATCTATCCTTTTAACTGCTCTCACAGCATTCTATTCTTGATTGAAATACCACATGGAAAACTAATATGAAGACAGTCATATTCCATATAGCAATACTGGAGAGATGAGTTCTCACTAGTCCCAATATCATGGCTACTGAGAAGTCTTCCAGAATTTCAGCTGTGAGGTTTTTCAGAAGAAAACAAGGGAACAAACATCTTCAAGGATTTTACCTTAACCCATGTGTAGAAACACGTTATCAGTCAGCACACGGAAAGCAGACTGGACATCTACTGACATTAAATGATTTCATGAGACACACAAAAAAGGAAGAAAATTATCACTGTAATCAGGATAGTTCAAGTGCAGTGAGCTAGCTGATTTCTTTTCCCTGCAAGTTGAGATTTGTCTATAATTCACATGAAATACAAGGCCCAAAAGCTTTTGCTCAGTTTATAAATTTTCTTTTGCTTCTGGGCCATTAATTTGAATCCATAAATAGAAATCTTGGGTTTTTGATGTTTACATGTAGAAAATATTTATTACCAAGAAAGTAATCAAAAACCCTACAGAATATTTTGAATAATTGCCTGGATCTCTGCCAAGAAATTAGTGCATATAGCAAACATTTCTGAAGTGAAAAGGTCACTGTTCAACCTTCATAACCTATGCATTTTATTATAATACATCCTAGATTACAGTATCTTGTAATCTGCTATGTGACAATCCTTGTTTTAAAACAGCATTTGTTTTAATTTGTACTTGTCTGTGGACCAGTGGTATTGAATGTATTTTCATGTATTTATTGGCCATTTGTATGTCTTCTTCTGAGAAGTGTTTACTCATTTCACCTACACCCTTAATTTGGTATTTTATTCTGTAGGATCTAGTTTTTTAGTTCTTTATATACTGGACACATCAGTCCTTTTTTGAGGAACAACTAGTTTATTCTGTTTGTTGTTTTTTCATCTTGTTGGTTGCCTCCTTTGCTATGAAGAAATTTTTTAAACTGATACGATTCCCACTTGATGACTCTTGGAGCACTGGGATAGTGTTCAGAAAGTCCTTGCCTAGCCTATGTTTTTGAGAGATTTTTCTAACTTTATCTTCCAGCAGATTAAATGTTTATGTCTTAATACTTAAATCTTAGATTCATCTTGATTGTTGTTTAGTATATTCTGAGATATATGGATCTAGAATTGATCTTCTATATAAGGGGGGTCAATTTTTCCAGCACATTTATCAAAGAGGTTAACTTTCTTCTAGTGCATGCCATTGGCCTGTTTCTCAAGGATCAAATAGCTGAACTTCTGGGGGTTGTACTTTGTTGCAAATTTGTTAAATCCACACATTAGTTTGGAAATGTAACTAATTTGACCACACTGGTTTTGCCTATCAATTGCTGGTGGAAATATAAACTAGCATAAGCACTATGAAAATCAGTACATAGATCCCTCAAAAGAATAAAGTTAGAAACTCTATGTGACCCAGCTGTACTTCCTCTAGGTATCTTACTGAAAAAGTTAAAGACATCATGCTGCAGTGATACATGCACACCTATGTTTACAGTACTGCAATTCATAACTAAATCTTAGAAATGTCTTATATGCTCATCAACAGATTAATGAAGGAAGAAAATGGGGAATTTATATACAGTGAAGTATCACTCTGCCATGAAGAACAGAAACTTGTCATTTATCAGTAAATGCATGTTCCTTGACATGATAATGTTAAATGAAATAAATTGGACACATATGCTTCAATATGACATGGTTTCTTTTATATGAAAAACCCAAAATACAAATGAAGAGTAAAATAAAAGGTAGATGATACAAAATAGTGAGAAAGATTTTTTACAAATGGCAAGGGAATCAAGTAGTGGAGGGAAAGGGAAGGAAGAAAAGGAAAGGAGATGCAAAAATAATTGAGATGTGTTACGAACACATATAAACTCCCCATTGGGATATAATCATTATGGACAGCAAATGTTCAAATGAAACATATGTTTCAATATGTTCAAATGAAACATAAAAACTGAAGACACCAGGCATCTGTTCCATCTAATTTTCCATAACATTTTAGTCACAGTTGTTACCCCAATCCGTTATTCTGGTCTATGCTTTGTTTGTTGCACCCCAGTCTTTTCTCATTAGCCCTTTCTTTCTTAGTATAAAAATCCAAATAGAATAATGGATACCAGTGAGGTAGAACATGTAGTTGGATACAGTTTAAAGAGCTCAAATATTGGGATAACACACATTTATGTTCTTCACTGTATTTGCCAATAATTTTCAGGAAACAAATAAGCCTTTCTGATTCGAAGATGATTTATCCATAAAATTTATGCATTATTTCTTTCTTCCAAACTGTGTAAAATTAAATAGATATAATGTACAAAACATCATGTTCATATCAAATGTTTAATAAATATTAGTTTTCTTCCATTCAGTTTGTACAACTGATAGAATATCCAAATTTCACACACCTCAGAAGATCAATAGCCTTCTAGGTTGGGTCAATGTAGTACTCATCTTTGACCTAATGTCAAGACCAATGCTCTCAAAGTTTCCTCAACAAATAAATTACCCAGGAGATCTTGGTTGATTGGGTTTTATTTCTTTTAAAAGATTTAGAAAATGGTCTTTCAACTAAAGAAATTCATATTTTTCAGTAGACAGCTCAATAATAACCACAGGAAAAGCAAAAGCTGGACAGGAGGTCATTTTAGTAATTGGGGTACTGAAAACATTTATTCAGTCACGGGGAATTTTACCAAGGTCAACAATGGTAAGGAGACAGAAGAGTGAATTAAAACCAGGAAATGGGAGAAACATTCTTTGTAACTGTCAAACAATCAAACATCTGTGAAGCATTAGTCACTTGTGACAATAAGATGTGTACCATGAGTCATACTATCTTTTATGATGACACTTAAAAAGCTTCATTTTACTGAGCTAAAACTCAACAAAAGATATTTACTCTGCCACTCTTCATCATGACCTGTTTGGTTATTGTGGCAATAGCTGGAGTTTCAGTTAGAGATAAGAAAGTCAACAGTGATGAAGTTAAAGAAGTAGAAAAATCCAGGAAGAAAAACTCAAGAGTTCATACACTTTAAAATGTTCTGAAAATGAGAAATGTTCTATAAAGCTAAAATAATATCACCTGAACTCAACAAGGCACAGGGTGGCAAGGCAAAGATGTGTACTTGTTTCATGTGTTTGTTCAAGAAGTAGTTGTGACAAAGAACTAGTTTAATGAATGGTATTGATAATAAGTGGTTTTCCTCAACTAGAAGCAATTTCAGCTCCATTCAAAAGTTAAATAAAAAATACTTGAAGATGGTTTCTATTCTCTAGTATGTATGCTCAACATGAGAATGTTAATAGAAGTCACTGTGATTCATATTTAAAGATTTCTTTGTTCATGTGTGAGGACTTAAAATTAGATAGGCCTGAAGTGTATTAGTTATAATAGAGAAATGAAAGAAGCATCAGTCAATTCAGGAACAAAATATGGAATATCTAGGACAGCTCTTCCTTGGGTCTATGAGAAGATTAAATATCTGCATGCCATATATACTTAGCAATAAGATACCGCTTTGCTTTGGATACAGCATGAGCCTGTTATTTGAGAGTCCATGTGTAGGCGGTTTATTCTCCGTATCACCATATGTGGTTAGGGCTTCATGTGAGGTTCTTAGGTCATGGAAGGTGCTTCTCTTGTAAGGATTAAGGTAGTTCTCCAAGCTCCTGAGTCAGTTCTTCTAAGAGAGTTGTTAAAAAAGAATAGCCTGACCCCTCCCCTTACTCTGCTAATTAGTGACATAATTTTTCCTTCTTCTATGTGTTCCTATGTGAGATGAGGTGATAAAGCCAATGGGGGGCCCTTAACAGAGCCTATATTATGCTATTTGGACTTTCAGCCTTTAACACTGTGAATTTAATAAGCCTCAAGCATCAAGAAATCAGACTCAAGCATTTCATTATAGTAAGGAAAGCAGAACTGGTAAATATACATGCTAATTTAAGCGAGTATATCTTATATGAAATATTCTTACTACAAAAAATTAAAACTGAAGGGACATGGAAAACTTTTGGAAGTGGCAGATATGTGTGTGTTACCTAGATTTTAGTGATATTAATGTGAGTATATATGTATGTCCAAGCTAATCAAGCTGGATATATTAATTTTAAGCAGTTATTTATGCCTACTATATTTCAATAATGTAGGAAAAATCTGTATACTCTAGAACACAGTCATAGTTTATGTGAAAAGTTCAGATGAACTGTTGCACATAGGTGCTAAACTATATTCAGGAAGCATTAGAAGGGTTGTAAGTACTTAGTCTATAAAGATGCAACACTCATTCTTATGATTCAATAAATCAGGTATATAAAACTATGCAAGGCCATTCTAGGTAAGAGAGTATAACCTGGGCTTTAAATCCTGGCCTCTAATCCACAATGCCTTCATTTGCATTTCAGTGGATCTACTAGCTGGATAACCTTGGTCTTATTCAAACCTTTGATGTTCCAGTTTCTTCCTTTGTAAAGTGCAGATAAGGGAAATATGGGTCACCTTGCAATGTCCTGAAATCACTGTTTGTGAAACATTTATAAGAGCACCTGCCCTATAAAATATGTATTTGTTAATAAATAAGAGAAGAAAAAGAAAAGAGCTTGTAACTCTGATTATTTAAAGCTCAATTCTTCGGTTCATGTAAAGAAGTTATAAAACAAACATAGTCAAAGCGACAAGTTACAAAGCTGAAGAGAATTTATCTCAATATAATGATTCTATTGTTTTACTTGTTACAATTAATTCCCTATACAGATGATAAACTACAAAGGCTCTTTATGGCACAAGGGATAAGCACAGACATGATAGTGAAGATGACATGGATTTGAACACTAATCCATCACGTGACATCAGTGTAACGTGGGGGGACACTCCTCTGTGGATTAGTATCTTAACAAAATAAAGGTGAGTACACTGTCAATGTTAATGCATATTAAATACTTGTAAAGTACTTAGGATAATATTTGGTGATTTTACAGTTATTATGCTTGAAGGTACAGATTCTATGACCAACATCCTACTAAAGGCATAGAAAATGAGAAGTTAGAGAGCGCCCGGGGACTGAGGTTAGTAGCAGGCTGCTTTGGAACTGGCGAATTCACCACTGAACCTGCGCCGGGGTTGGAACTTACTGGCCTCCAGGACCACACCGGAAGAGCACCCAGGGACTAAGGTTAGCAGCGGACGGCTTTGGAACAGGCGATAGTGCCACTGAATCTGCGCCGGGGTTGGAGCTTACTGGCCTCCAGGCCCATGCCAAAAGAGTGCCCAGGGACTGAGGTTAGCAGTGGGTGGCTTTGGAAACGACGTCTGCACCATCAAATCCGCTCCAGGGTTGGAGCTTCCTGGCCTCCAGGCCCATGCCAGAAGAGCACCCAGGGACTGAGGTTAGCAGGTCAGAGTCTGACTTTCTCCAAGTCAACTGCAGAAGCCCATCCAGTGACCTTGTATTGGTGAGTAGGTGGAATTGTTGGAACATCAGCCAGTACCATTGAAGCTGCACAGGGCCTACAGCCTACTGGCCTCCAGGCTGATGGCAGAAGCGAGCCCTGAGATTCTGTATTGGTGGGCAGGCAGGCCCATTGGAACCTTAGGCAGCACCATTATAGCAGTGCAGGAGCCAGAGCCTTCCTGCCTCTCAAGCAGACAGGAGAAGGTGTTCCGACTGTATAGACTGAGTGTCTTATATGATGTGCCAGGGCTGGGGGTTTTTCGTTAGGTCACAATACAGACTGTAAAGAACAACCCAAGAAACACTGATATTTTAAGGTTCCTAACTATTAGGAGGAAAGAGACTTGCAAAAAACATCCCCAGAAAAGAGGGCAGGTACGAAGCCAAAAACAACAACAAGGACAAAAACTGAGAGATGAGGAAACACTCAAAGTCTCAGATATAAAGATCTGCACCTCAAGGTAACACAGGGGGAAGGGAAATAGAGAAGTTTGAAGCCCAGTCTCCAGGGTCCTCAGAAATGGTAACCAAAGCAGATCTAGTAAAATGGAAATCAGAACTGATCTCTGAGATAAAGCAGAGATATTGGACACAGGCAACACGATGATTAACAAAGCTAATAAATAAAGAGGAAATCATCGAGTTGATAGAATCCAAGATAGCAAAAGCAATGGAACCTTTTAAACACCTACAGGCAGAAGCCCAGGAAATTAAGAAAGAAAATGAAAGTTTGCACAATAGAATGAATTTGGCAGAAGACCGAATTTCAGACCTAGAAGACAGGATCTCAACCAATGAACTGGAAAAGCATAATCTATGGAAAAAAGCAAGTGATAATGAAAAGTCAATCCAACAGCTCCTGGATGATTCAAAGAAGAATAACATAAGATTGATTATGGAGACAATGCTAAAGACATCAAAAAGCTATTCACACAGAAAATGGCAGAAAACTTCACAGAAAAAGGTAAAGAATTGAACATACAAATATATGAAGCATAGAGAATGCCACAGGCCCATGACATGAAAAAATCTACACCTAAGCATTTAATCACAAAAGTCCCAGATATCCAAAAAAAGAATGAAATACTGAAAGCAGCCAGAGAAAAGAAAACAGTTACATTCCAAGGGAAGCCCATCAGGATCACAGCAGACTTCTCAACTCAAACACTCAATGCAAGAAGAGCCTGGAGTGAAGTCTTTCAAGCTCTAAAGGAAAACAACCTCCAACCCAGACTAATGTATCCTGCAAAACTATCCTTCAAAATTAATGGGGAAATAAGATACTTCCATGACAAAGAACACCTGAAAAATTTCACAAATATGAAACCTGTGCTCCAAAACATTTTAAAGACTATCTTGGATAAAAATAAGTTAAAAATCCATGAGACCTAACTGAGTCAACCCATGGGACCAAACAAGAAACTGATGGGGAAAGGGTAAAAGTAGAATACCACAGCCAAGAACAAGAAAACATGGTAGCACTAAATTTACCTATATCAGTCATAACCATTAATGTCAATGGACTCAATTAGCCAATAAAGAGATACAGACTGGCAGAATGGATCAAAAAACAAGATCCTACAATCTGCTGCATACAAGAAACACACCTAGTTCAGAAAGAAACCTATGGATTAAAAGTAAAGGGATGGAAAACAATACTCCATGCGACAGGAAAAGTAAGAAAGCAGGAGTGGTGATTTTATTTGCAGACAGAATACTATTCAAACCAAAACTGATAAAGAGAGATAAAGATGGACATCATCTTTTAGTTCAGGGAAAAATCCAAGAGACAGAAATCACAATCTTAAATATCTATGCTCCAAATTCTAATGCAACCAACTATATAAAACAAATATTAACGGACTTGAAAAACCAGATAAACTCAAATACAATAATAGTAGGGGACCTCAATACCCCACTGTCACAAAGAGACAGATC